>SZWC01008778.1:73995-87747 GCA_023375785.1 Penium margaritaceum
CCCCCGGACGGGTCCCTCGCGTCGGGCCCCCTCAGGCCCGACGGCAGCAGATGCTGCAGCAACTGCTGCTGCGGTTGCTGCAGCAACTGCTGTTGCTTCTGCTGCTGGTGCTGCTGCAGCTGCTGCAGCTGCTGCCTGCTACTGCTGTTGCTGCGGGTGCTGCTGCAGCTGCTGCCTGTTGCTGCTGCTGCTGCTGCGGCTGTTGCCTGCTGCTGCTGCTGCTACTGCTGCTGCTGCGAATGCTGCTACAGCAGCTATTGCAGCTGCTCGCCGCCGCCGCCGCTGCTGCTATGGCTGCTGCCCGCCGCCGCTACTACTGCAGGTGCGTGCTGCCGCCGCCGCTGCTGCAGCTGCTGCCCGCCGCCGCTGCTGCGGCTGCTTCTGCGGTTGCTGCGTGCTGTTCCTGCTGCAGCTGCTGCCTGCTGATGCTGCTGCTGCGGCTGCTGCTCGCCACAGCGCTGCCACTGCTCGCAGCCGCTGCCGCAAGCTGCAGCTGCGAGCTGCTTCTTTCTTCCTGTTTTTTTTTTTTTTTTTTTTTTTTTTTTTTTTAAAAACCGGTGGCCAGACACGGCNTTTTTTTTTTTTTTTTTTTTTTTTTTTTTGTGTACAAACCGGTGGCCAGACACGGCTGCTGCTGCCACCCGGTGCTGCTGCTGCAGTGGGTGCTGCCCGTAGCCGCTACCGCCGCAAGTGCTTTCCGCCGCTCGTTGCTGCTACGGCCGCTGTTGCTTGCAGCTGCCGCCGTTGTCTCTGCTACCTCCACCGCTCCGCTGCAACGTAGTCGCGGTGGGTCCCTCCAGGATCTGATGCTGCTGCTATGGGTGGCTGCCACTGCTGCCACTCACTGCTGCTTCTGCTGCTGCGTCTCTGCTGCACGGCACAACGAGCTGTGGCTCGTTCGCTCTGATACCATGAGATTTTTCCTGGAACCTTCCTAACCACTTGCCGCGACACTAGGCGTCAGCGCCAGGTCAGCGTGTGACAACAGTCACAGGTTAGAGACAAAACTGCAAGGGTCTGGGTTGGGACACGAACAGAGTGTCAGGAAACTGAAACTAAATATAAATGCAGAGAGAGATAACAAATGACAAGTCCACAGTATAAATACCTGCCGCGGCACACGACAGGTGTCGCACGCGGCAGTGCAAGGTCTGTCCTAAAACTGGCCCAAAAACACTATTCTGGCCGTAACTCTGCGCAAACAAATCAGAACGCTACGCCGTCTGAACCTAGAGATGCATAATCTCAAGCCGGACGCTACGACTGGTCACACACACAATTCCGGCACCGATCGGTGGACAGGAAATACAAAACATGCAAATCGGGCTCAAGAGCCAGTCCACCGAGAAAACTCTAGCGTCTGCAGAAAAACCGCAAAGCACCCCGACAGGCACCCAGGGCGTCGTGGCAGCTCTCTGGCAGATGCTGGTGGATGGGGCCACCACTCGTCGGTGCTCCGGTGCCAGCTGCGTCCGCATCAAGGATAGTGTCATCGCGCTCTCCTGTAGCGTTGCTCTCCTTGCCGTCGCTCGTGACAGGTGGAAGCCACACACACCAACACACATTTCCGACCGTTTTCTCAAGACGCCCGCGACAGTTCCGCGGTAGTTTCGCAGCTGATCCGCAACAGGAGACATCGATCCGCGGAAAACTCTAGGTCCTCCGCGGTGATGTGAACTTCGCAGCGGACGCGGCAACTCCGCGGCCACAACGGAACGCGTCGACAGTGCCGCGACTCTAGCGCGGTTACTCGTGTCGTTCCGAAGTGAGTCACCCCGTGGTGACGGTGGCGTGGCAGGTCCACGGCGTTCCGAAGATCCGCGGCACACCGCCGCGACAATTTTGCGGCGGTGCTGGAACACGCCGGTGTTTCGACGGAGGTCCCCCCTTGGTGCTCCGTGATCGCGAGTCCGCGACAGTTCCACGGCTGTTCCGCGAGAGACCCGCGGTGGTTGCGGAACACACCGATGAAGATGCCCCCAGCAGGTTGCAGCACCCCGCCGCATTCCGCGTTTACGCGATCGGTTCCGCGGCAAAACCGCGGAAATTCCGCAGTGACGGATCCGCGATGACAGCTCCGCGGTGACAGCTCCGCGGCAACTCCGCGGTGACCGCTCCGCGGTGAAATTCCGCGGTGACAGCTCCGCGGTGAATATATCTGCGACAGACGACAGTGGGCGTTCCAGACAACCAGCCGTCATGCCAAAATAAAACCTCGCCTACTCCACCACCGACGCAGCCGCCGATGGCAGCTCCATCAGTGGCTAACGCCGGCCGCTGCCGTTGTCACCACAACCACAGCAGTAGCAGCAGCCGCACCAACAGTCGCAACCGCAGCAGCAGCAGCAGCAGCAGCAGCAGCTACAGCAACAGTAGCACCGGTAGCTGCATCAGCCGCAATAGCATCAACAGCAGTGGCCACCGAGTCCGAAACCTTGGCGCGCCAGGTGCGCGCGTTGGCTGACCTGCAGGCGGAGAGCCGCCTGACTTTGACAAAGCAGGTCGCTGAGTTGCTGGACCTGATCAGGGGCCTACTGCCTCTTCAGCAGCAGTCCCAGTAGCAACAGTTGCACCCATCCGCAAAACCGAGCGGGGACCACCTCGTTCACAGCGGCACTGTAGATGAGGTTGCTGAGAACCTCTCCAACTCTGGCGAGGAGGGTAAGGAGAAGCTGTTGCGAGCACGCCTCATCCGCCTAGAGGTGCGCCGCAGAGCGCGTGAGGCCAATGCCACCCTCCAGGGTACGAGCTCCAACGCCGATGACGCCGGCCTGAGCTCATCTCGCCGCCATCTGAGCTTTGAGGAGCTGGCTCTGCAAGCCCGCCTGGGCAAGGGGGTTGCCTCCTCCTTGCCCGGACCTGCAGTGGCTTCAGCCGTCGCTCTGCCGACGGTCAAGCCACTCAAGTGGTTGAAGTCGGACCCGCCCGTCTTCCGGACTGGGAACGACTTCAAGTCTTGGGAGCCGCGCTTTTGCATGTGGGCCATGAGCGAAGGAGTCCTTGCCTACTACCTCACCCCTTACCAGGCGTCTGACCCCGCCCAGACATAGATGGCGGTCCGCGCCGCCTCCGGCATGATGAAAGCCGCCCTACACTTCACCAAACACTTCAGTCGGTTCCTTGGTGATCCGCTGACCGGCTCAGGAGCTAACCCTCGCGAGGCGTGGGCACTGGCTGTCACCCTTTTTGAGGGCGCCACCTTGGCTCTGACATCCCAGAGCCTCGCCAACTTCAAATCCCTCTTTCAGACTGCTCAGGAGTCCGCAGCTGACTACTGGCGCCGGGCAATCCAGCTATACGAGAAGCTGGGAGACGATGCCCCTACGTAGTATTCAGCCCTCCAGATCATCCTCTACGACATCCACCCAGACTACGCGCGCGTCTTCAGCAACTTTGACCAGACTCTGCTTCGCGACATGGCGAGCGACGGGACTGTGCTGCGTTGGGCCACCCTCCATTTCCTGGAGGTTGCCAGCATGGACGCCGCGAACAACGCTCGCCACAGCACCGCTTTAAATACAGTTGCCACCGCATCCTCCTCCCTGTCGTCTAAAGCAACAGCGGCTCCGGCTCAGGGGAAGAAGGGTCGCAAATCGTCAATAGGTGGTTCCAGCGGTGGGACCAGTAGCAGCACCAGCACCAGTAGTGTCAGCCGCAGCAGCAGAAGCGGGAGGAACAGCAGCAGCGGCGGCAGCAGCAGCAGCAATGGTAGCAGCAGCAGCAATGGCAGCAGCGGCTCTGGCAGCATGACGGGCCGCCGGCTCGTGTGCTTTAACCGCGGGGGTGACCATCACTACCCGGACTGCACTCGCCTGATAGGCCGCCCATTGGACTGGGCCAAGGTCACCCGTGGGCTGCAGCAGGCGCACGAGGCGCGCATGCCCCAGATGTTCGGTGCGACCGCACGCTCAGCTGCCACTACCGAAGCCGTCCCAGAGGAGTCTGCCGCCACAGCTGGCTCCCCCGTGGATCCTCGCGACCAGGCGCTCGTCGAACGCAACAGGACGATCACCGAGCTGCACTAGCTTCTCGCCTTACGCTCCTCTCAGGGAGTTGCGAGTGAGTTGACTGAGTCGAGGGGTCCTACTGCTTGTGGACTGTCTGTGTCGTTGCGTGATGATGACTGTGGTGGTCCCCATGCCCAGCCGTGTGCGCGTGACGGACCTGATGATGTGTCTTGGCTGCATGCTTCTCATGTGCACTCCGCTGGTCGCCTTGTCATGATCCTTGCCAAACATCCTGTTGCCGCGCCTTGTTCCGTCGCCGAGTGCCACGTTGCCCCTTGTACGTGTGTCACTGATGCCACCTGGATCATTGACTCTGGTGCCACCCATCACATGACGTGTCGACATGACGCCTTCGTCGTCTTGCATCCTATTGGCACTGTTCGCGCTGTTCGCACTACAGCTGGCCATGAGGTCTCTATCCATGGTGTTGGGATTGTGCAGTTCACCGGGCCCGCTTGTCTCAAATACATCTCCGATGTCCTCATTGTCCCTGATCTGGAACTCAGCTTGCTGTCTGTCCGTGCTTGCACCAAGATGGGCCTGCGTGTCACTCACACACCTGCCGATGGTCGCAACTTTGTGCGCGAAACCGAGGAGACCGTCCTCAGTGCGACGGTCGCCGATGATCTGTATCACATCTCTAGGTCCTCTGCCAGTGTTCCCCCCTTGCCTCCGTCTCCCATTGCTCGTGTTTTCGTTGCTGGTGCTCTATCCCCCGAGCACCACCATCTCCTGCATCGACGCCTCTATCATGTGCACCTGGGGGCTGTCGACAGGCTTATCCGCACTCAGCCTGCCCTCGGTCTTGATACGACGTCCTTCGAGGCACCGCCCACGACCGTCTGCCTGGCATGTGCTGAAGGAAAAATGCACCGATCCACCTTTCGTGCGTGTATCTCCAGGGCTCGTCGGCCCTTAGAGCTTGTCCACTCCAACCTCATGGGTCCGCTTCCTGTTCGAGTTCGAGGAGGACCGCGGTCGCTACGTCCTGATTTTGACTGATGACTTCAGGCACATGCACTTGGTCTACAGTCTGTGTCAGAAGAGTGATGCCGCCATTGTAGTCCGTATTTGGCTGGTCATGGCCGAGCGCCAGTCTCCCCACCGCCTTCAGACCTTTCACTCGGACCGTGGCGGCGAGTATCTCGGTGACATGGCCCGCTCCTTCACCGAGCTTGGTGTCTTCCACAACCTCTCCGCTCCCACCACCCCCCAGAAGAACGGTGTCTCAGAGCGCTAGAACCGCACCATGGAGGATGCGGTCCGGACCATGCGCGCCGACAGTGCCATGCTTGAGGCCTTTGCCTTCGAGGGCATGGCCTACATGACCTGGGTCTGGAATCGCATTCTCCACGGCCCCCTCCCAAGTTACCACACACCCTACAAGCTATGGTACGGGCATCGCGCAAATCTACGCCTAGGCCGTGTCTGGGGCTCCCTTGCATGCGTTTGGTTCACACTGGAGCAGCAGGGGAGCAAGCTCTCTTTGCAAGGCCGCATTTACGCCTTCGTTGGTGTCGCCCCGCGGTCGAAGGCCTGGCGATTCTGGGACCTTGAGCGATGCCGCATCGTGGAGTCTCGTGATGCTCTCTTCTTCGAGCATCTCACCTTCTGCGACCTTGCCCGCATCCACGCACCGCGTGTTTCTCATGTCCCTGGGTGTGCCGGACGCCGTAGTGTAGGGGAGGCTCCTGGCGCGGTTGGCACAGTGCCCCCGTCCGATACGGTCACTCTGTTGCCAACACCCCAGGTTGTCCTCAGAGGCTGTGCCCACTGGCACCCCCATGCCAGATCCCAGCCCCGTCCCATCTGCAGCTCGCTCCTGTGTCCCCGACTCTCCGCTCTCGCCCGTGTCCGAGTCTGCGTCTCAGTCTGTCTCCGCGTTTGAGGCTCTACTTGATCTTGCGCCTGCTTCCACGTTTGAGGCTATGCCGGATCCTACAACCGTGTTCGTGTCTGGCTCTGAGCCATCCCTGCCTCCGGCCGCGGACATGCTTGCGTTTGCCGTGGGCCCATCCCCGGCTGTTGAGGCCACGCCAGCCTTGAGTGGCGTGCCTGCCGTGCAGTCAACACCGCCATGTGAGTTAGCAGCACCCACTGCTCCTGCCTCGTCGGATCCCTACACACGGGCACTCGGTGGACGTCTCCACCCACGCCCAACCCGTAGCGTCATTAGCGATGACCCGGGAACGAAGGCCCTCGGCCTGAGTGCTCACGGCCTCGTTGAGGTTCACCCTGGCTATGCCACTGGTATAGCACTACTTGCTCATGAGCACAGTCTTGCTCGTGATGCCGTTGAGTCCATGGTGACGGTCAACCCTCCCTCTGCGGCATATGCCCTGGCTACACGCAATACACCAGTGCTGTCTCCCGACCCCACCAGTTTGCATGAGGCCTTGTCAGCCCCCGACGCTGAGGAGTGGCGCACTGCCTGTCAAGCTGAGCTCGATGCCATCCGAGAGCACGTCTTTGAGCTGGTGGACTTGCCAAAGAACCGCAAGGCCATAAAGGCCAAGTGGGTTCTACGCAAGAAGCTTAAGTCACACGGCACTGTGGAGCGCTGCAAAACTCGCCTGACAGTAAATGGCTTCTCTCAGGTCCCTGGCGTGGACTACACCGCGACCTTTGCCCCTGTTGGGCGGATGACAACCACGCTCACGCTGTTGAGCCAGGTGGCAGAGCACGACTGGGAACTCCATCTGATGGACGTCAACAACGCATTCCTAAATGGGGAACTTGAGGAGGAGATGTACGTGGTCCAGCCACCCGGCTTTGAGGATGGCACCAGTCGTGTGTACCGGCTGCAGAAGACCTTGTACGGCCTGAAACAGTCACCTTGCTCCTGGAACTTGAAGATGACCAGCACACTTAGACGCGCTGGGTACGTTCAGAGTGATTCTGACCCATCCCTGTTCTTCTCACAGTCATCAGCACCGCTCGCTGCCATCCTCATCTACTTGGACGATCTTCTGATTGCCTCGCCCGACCTAGGAGCAGTGAACGCTGCCAAGGCCGTTCTCTCCTCGGCTTACAAGATGAAAGACCTTGGTGAGGCCTCTGTCTTTTTGGGGATGGAGATCGTGCACAACCGTGTCCGCCGCACACTCCGTGTCCATCAAGGATGCTACGCAGAGACTGTGGGGGAGCGCTTCGCCGACCTCCTCGATGCCGTCCCCACGGCATCCACGCCCATGACCCCTGAGGGGCAGGCCGCCTTAAAGGTGGATGACCCAGCTGACCTGGGGGAGATAGTCGATGTGACCCTGTACTTGCGAGTCCTCGGCTCACTCATGTACTTGGCCACCACGACATGGCCCGACATTGCCTTCACTGTCAACCTGCTCGCCCAGTTCTCGCAAGCTCCATGGCAGTGAACACTGGAGGCCGCAGTATTGTGTGTACGCTACATCTTGTCCACTGCACGCTTCGGCCTGTGCTTTCGCGAGCAAGTGTTCGTTGTGCTCGATGGGTACACGGACAATGACTGGGCGTGGAGTCCAGATGGCAAGAGCCGCACCGGCTACATCTTTCTCATTGGAGGCACTGTACTGCATTGGCGAAGTGGGAAGCAGGACTGCATCGCACGCAGCAGTGCTGAGGCAGAGTATGTTGCTCAAGGCGCCGGTGTAGCGGAATGTGTCTGGCTCGTCCGTCTTTTGCATGAACCGCGTCAGTCCATTCCCCTTGTGGTTCTCTAGTGTGATAACATGAGCGCGACGGCTATCGCCAAGAACTCAGGTGTGTTCCATGCACGCACAAAGCACATCAATGTCGAGCACCACTTTGTGCGTGATCTAGTTGATCGTGGTGAGATCAAAGGCATCCACGTGGGCACTGACAGGCAGCGCGCGGATTTTCTGACCAAAGCTCAGAGTAGCTCAAAGTTTCATGCCGCCACTCGTTCCGTGGGACTCTGCCCCATCCCAGTTGCACGTTGATTCCTCATGTGCCATCTTGCGTGCGTTGTGCTTGCTGCCTCCAGAGCATGTGTGTTTCCTGTTGTATACAGTGCTAGTGTCTGCATGTGCATGGACGTGTTTCACCCTCCGGTCATGGGGGAGTGTTGTTGTGTATGTCGTATATGGCTTACGGTGACCCCTTGGCTCATGTCCATTCACGTGCAGATCCCTGAGGCTGGCGACGGTGGCAGAAGACCGACGGCCGGCGATGACAGGCGCCTAGAAGACTCTCGTATTTTTTAGATTCGTGCTGTGGGACAGCACATAGGCATGCAGCCTATCAAGATGTAGATCTCGTCGATGCGGCCGTTCTGGTTCAAACGGCTCGTCATTCTGACGTGTCTGTAGGGAGTTATGGCCAAAATTATGTTTTTACCATTTTTTTGCCCTGCAAGAAAATGGCGCCCTTGTGCGCCGCGTGTGTGTGTGCATCCACTAGGTCCGTGACACTATTTAGGTTGTCCAGGCCTCAGTTGTTATCTCTCTCTGCACAATTCAACATTTGCTGCTTCTGACACTTGTGTTTGTGTCCCTAGCCAACCCCTTGCTGTTCTCACCTCCACCTGTGTGTGCTAGTGAGTTAGCTGGTCGGCTTGTACTGCCATGCGAGCGACAGCAGTGCTAGAAAGCTGTCTATCACTACATTCTGACCACATGAATGGTTTTCTCGCAAACGACTACACCCACCCTTTTCTTGGTTCAAACCCACCAGTTTGTATGTCAAATCACGAAAAGTTGATATGGGGACATGCAATGAGGACAACATAAGGTTCGACGGTGCCACCTTGTCCAACGACTACAAGTATTTGACCGCCGGACACGGAAGTGCTTCAGTAGACGACATGGAATTGAACAAAGAAACGCGACTAGTGCATTCAACCATCGTCGGCAATGAAGCGAGGACGAGTAACTAAGTCAACGATGTAAACTGCAGACAAGTTCATGAGTCTTTACAAACAAAAATATTATGATTATATTGAGTTTTTTTATTCTTGTTGACCCTCCACGACCGTCGCTTGACAACGAATATGCAGCGCATGAGTGTTTCTGATAGGTTCTCTACATGTGGCATGCTTTATGTATGTATATATATATGTATATGTATTCCACTTATGTACGAAAATCTCATCTCGATCTTGCATGACACTAGACGTGTCTCAGTCTCGTCTCGTCTCATGCGAGACAAAACGAGTCTTTTTTGAGTGGTGTGATACAAGACTACGAGACAAGACAAAATCGAGACAATCGAGACCGAGACTAGTCTCGATCTCCATTTAACACCACAAACGTAGGCAGCGGCAAGAGGCCGCCTTAAGCTCTCACACACACTAGTCTACGAAGGAGAGACATCCATGGACAGGGTGGGACGAGCGAGGTGAGAAACGTGAATGAGAGAACACGTGAGAACAACAAGTACGTTAGGAACGAGCAAGCGAGGTCTTAGCCGCAATTGGCCGGGCCACCCACTCGAGTGACTCAAAGTGGGACCCGGTCGCCACCCCGGGGTCGAACCTGACCGGTCGACAAAACACCGCCGCGATTTCTCACACCTCAGAGCGACTGAGTTTGTGGCCCCGTAGGATCAGCAACCCGGGCAAGAACCAAACNAGTGGTGTGATACAAGACTACGAGACAAGACAAAATCGAGACAATCGAGACCGAGACTAGTCTCGATCTCCATTTAATACCACCAACGTAGGCAGCGGCAAGAGGCCGCCTTAAGCTCTCACACACACTAGTCTACGAAGGAGAGACATCCATGGACAGGGTGGGACGAGCGAGGTGAGAAACGTGAATGAGAGAACACGTGAGAACAACAAGTACGTTAGGAACGAGCAAGCGAGGTCTTAGCCGCAATTGGCCGGGCCACCCACTCGAGTGACTCAAAGTGGGACCCGGTCGCCACCCCGGGGTCGAACCTGACCGGTCGACAAAACACCGCCGCGATTTCTCACACCTCAGAGCGACTGAGTTTGTGGCCCCGTAGGATCAGCAACCCGGGCAAGAACCAAACAACTTGCACAGCATGCATGAACATAATTCCAGAAACCACATCGATCACGAGCGTATGTGGTGATGCATCACCTCAAGTAATTTGTCAGGGATCAGCCACCGAGTGGCTCACACTCAACCACTGAGAATTGCATGGTTCCACCACAGAAGGACGTGAGCATGGCTGGGATCACTCATGCTTTGCACCCGAACAGCCTTGCTTGGACCATGGCTTCAATGGTGTTTAGTCACCTGCAGTGAGTGAGTGAGTGAGTGGGTGGAGACAAGAGGTCACTTGCGTGTGTGTCAAACACTAACACTCCCCCATGACCCACAGACGAACAGCCCACACAACGTACAAGGATTCAAGACGAGTGGAACGAAAACATCGCATCAGCCAGGTGGATCACGAGCGCGCAACAAGCCGACAGCATGCACAGCTGCCTTGAACATTCCACTGCTAAGAGCTTTGGTGAGAAAGTCTGCACGCTGTTGACGCGTGTCGACCCAGACAACCTGAACATCTCCTGCGGCAATGCGCTCACGCACAAAGTGATGCTCAATGTTGATGTGCTTGGTGCGAGAGTGGTGCATGCCATCATGCTCTGCAATTGCCTTAGTGCTCTGGTTGTCACAGCGCAAAGTGATGCGGCGGATGGGCACGCGAAGCTGCTGCAACAAGCGAGAAAGCCACACAATCTCACACGTATCTGCGCCGAGTGCAACATACTCAGCCTCACTGGAGCTGCGCGCCACGCACCCTTGTTTGCCACTCTTCCATGAAATGACAGTGCCCCCTACAAGGAAGATGTAGCCTGTGCGACTACGCGCATCCGCATCATGGGTCCAGTCGCTGTCAGTGTACCCATCAACAATCATAGAGGGCTGGGACCTGTAACACAGGCCGACATGTGCAGTAGACAAGGCGTAGCGAACCACGCACAGTGCAGCCTCGAGGTGCTTTTGTCGATGCTGCTGAGAGAATTGAGCCAGGAAGTTGACCAAAAAGGCCACATCGGCTCTGGTGGTGGTGGCGAGGTACATCAGCGATCCAATCACACTGAGGTAATCGGCAACGTCGACAGTGTTGCCCAACTGAGATGGGTCAGACGCCTTCAGCAGACGCTGGCCTGCCGGGGTCATCGGTGTTGATGATGTGGGGGTCTCGGCAAGCAGTGAAGAGAAGCGCTCCCCCAGGCTACGAATGTACGCAGCTTGGTGCACATGTAGTGTCCTGCGTTGACGGTCCCTCTCGAGCTCCATGCCAAGAAACACGAGAGCTGGACCCAGGTCCTTCATTTTGTAGACCGACTGGAGGAGGGCCTTCACTGAGTGCACGGCTGCTGGACTGGGTGATGCAATGAGGAGATCATCTACGTAGACCAGAATGGCTAGGGGGGGCTACGAAGGTGTACTCAAAAAGAGTGCGGGGTCGACTGAGCTGTGGTGGTAGCCACCTCTCTCCAGAGTGGAGGGGATCTCCAAGTTCCAATAGTGCGGTGATTGTTTGAGCCCGTACAGTGCCTTACGCAGCCGCCAGACCTTGTTAGTGCCATCAGTGAAGCCTGGGGGCTGCACCATGTAGATCTCCTCATCAAGGCGACCGTGCAGGAATGCGTTGTTAACATCCATCTCCTCCAACTCCCAATCATGCTGGGCGACCAGGCTCAAGAGAGCCCAGGCGGTAGTGTAGCGACCGACTGGAGCAAAGGTCTCATCAAAGCCGACGCCTGGGATTTGGGAGAAACCCTTGGCGGTGAGGCGTGCCTTGTATCTGTCAATCGTGCCGTCAGGCTTTAGCTTGCGCCGAAGTACCCAACGGGCTGAGACGGCTTTACGGCCGGGTGGGAGGTCCACCAGCTCGAACACCTCATGCTCGTTCAAGGCCTCCTCCTGCATGGCCTTTTCCCACAGCTCAGCATCAACGGCCTCCCTAGCCTGAAGCACGATGGTAGGCTCAGCAGGGGGTGAGGTCAGAGAAGGAAGACCACTCGCAGCAAAACAGGCAGCAACATATCCTGCAACAGATGCATCCAAGGCACTGAGAAATTCATGAGCAACAAGTGCATAGCCCACCGCTGAGCTAGGATGGACTACACTGATGGCGAGACCAAGGGCGTCAAGTCCTGCAGGCCTGGCTGTGGAGCCAGCTGCAGTGGAGAGTGCACTGGACCGGGTGCAGCTCTGTGACTGAGAGGCCTGCGAGACAGACGTCTGGGGAAGGGCTCGGAGTCTGCCCCCACGGGTGTATGGCTCAGGCACAACTGAAGGTGCCTCTGAAACTGGAGGGGAGACTGTCTTAGCATCAACCAAGGGTGCCTGTGGGGGGACATCAGAGACAGTACGCCCGGGAGAGTGTGGAGTAGTGCCACCAGACAGTGGAGGGACACTGGCTGGGACGGATGTGGGCTCTCACGACGAAGAGGGAGACGAATGTGGGGTAGACGTCGGAGGCGTATGAGAGGTGGCCGTGTGAGAAGGGCATGGAGAAGAGGACGCGGGAGAAGAGGTCAAGCTCGGGGAAGATGCATTAGCAAGGTCAGAGACAGTACAAGGACCACGGGGGGGCAAGCTCGAGGAAGACGGACCAGCGAGAACGGAGGCTGGAGTAGACCGACCCCCCCCAAGCCGACGGAGCGAGGACAAGGAGGAAGGAGGAGCGACCCGAGACAAGTCGCGAGGAAAAACATCTTCAAAGAACAGAGCATCGCAGGACTCGACTACCCAGGCACGATCTGGATCCCAGAATCGCCAGGCCTTGGACATGGCCGAGACACCGAAGAAGGTGCACAGGTGATCGCGCAGACTCAGTTTGCCGTCGCGTAGGTCCTCACGAAGCCAGAAAGCGGTGACACAGCCCCAGACGCGAGCGAGGCGAAGGTCAGCTCCGCGACCGTACCAACGCTCAAATGGTGTGACATGGCGAGGGAGAGGACCATGGGGAACGCGGTTCCAAACCCAGGTCATGTAGGACATGGCCTCAAAGGTGAAGATGGGAGAGAGTGCCGGCGTAGCAAGAAGGGTGCGGACATCGTCAGCAAGAGTGCGATTCCAACGCTCAGACACACCATTTTGTTGGGGAGTGTAAGGAGCGGTGGTCTCGACATGGACACCACGAGAGGAGAGAAAGCGGGAGGTGGGCCCAATGAACTCACCGCCGCGATCACAATGGAAAACACGAAGATGACGACCACACGCAAGTTCGGCTCGGGGAAGCCAGGACTCGATGGTGGAACACACATCACTTTTTTACTTGAGAGCAAAGACCCAACGCATGCGAGAGAAGTCGTCTATGAGACAGAGCACATAGCGACCAGCGCCCCCAGGGGTGTCATGGGGTAGGGGCCCCATGACGTCAGCATGGAACAAGTCGAGAGGGGCAGAAGTGCGTGTCTCAGATGTGGAGAAAGGAGAGCGATGCATTTTCCCTTGAGCACAAGAGAGGCAGCCAGGGGGACAAGGAGAAGAGAAGGAGCTGGCATCCAAGCCCTCAACGGGTAGCGTGTGAAGAAGAGAATCAATGGCGGCAGTATGGATGTGGCATAAGCGGCGATGCAGTAGCTAAGTTTGGGAAGGGGAGAGAGAGCGAGCAACATGCACATGGGCGGCAGTAGCAGGCGCCGACGCGAAGGCAGGAACGCAAAACAGGCGATCGCAGCGCGTGCCGTGAAGAAGAATGCGGCCAGAGATGCGATGAGAGACAGAGGCAATGCCGCGGCTGGAGGAGAAGTCCATGCCCTGGTCGTCGAGCGTGGTGACAGAGAGCAGACTCAGCTCAAGCGATGGAACATACA
>SZWC01008779.1:0-19968 GCA_023375785.1 Penium margaritaceum
TTCAAAACAGTCTGCTCTTCTACATCTCTTGTCAACTCGAAGCAGAAGCAAAAGCACCTCTTTTAGTTCTACAGTTCGGCAACTCCAAGCCGATCACACTCTTGTGATTAAAGCTGCTGCCAAAACTCCTTGCGTGCAACGTATGATGTAGAAGCGTTGTACCCAATCATTCCCCTGGACTGTGCTTTTCCCTTTATTGAGATCATGCTACGGCAAGCCAGGCATAAGTTTGGGCCACTTGTGTCTCGACTTCTCAGATGGGCGATGACAAGTAGCTTTGTTGAGTTCCAAGGACAGCCACGGCACCAGGTGAAAGGCACTGCAATGGCTACTCCATGTGCAGTGTGCTGTGCAGTTCTCTCCATGGCTTCTCTGGATAGACTACTCCTACAAAGAACCTCCAACAAACCTGTCCTCCATTGGCGCTTCATTGATGATGGCTTTATCATTTGGGATGGCCCTTGCAGCTTGAGAACTTCCTACATACGCTCAACTCCCTTGACGAAAACATTCGCATCAAGTTTGATATCTCTTGTGGTCTTTTTTGGACCTCAAAATCCTTTAAGGACACAGATTCAAGAGCTCAGGTTTTTTGGATACATCAACCTACCAGAAACCTTTGAACCTCTATTTGTATCTACCGTTTCACAACTACCACCCCCTCAGCTGCAAGCGGTCAATGCTCGGCCTCCCATGACACCTCCAAACTCAAAAGCGCCTTCTATCAACGGCTTAGCGCTTTCTATCAACGGCTTAGAGCCTTCTATCAACGGCTTCGCGCCTTCTATCAATGGCTTCGCGCCACAGGCTACCCACCTCACTTCCTCTCCAGGATCTTCCAAAGTGGGACATCACACCGCCGCAAGGATCTCCTGCACAAGATCAAGAACAAGACCAAGAACTAGAATGAAGACAGATGCAAACCCCTCGTGTTGAAGACCACGCTCACTGAGAAACTTCCTAGAACCTTCTTAACCACTTGCCGCAACACTAGGCGTCATCGCTAGGTCAGCGTGTGACAACAGTCACAAGTCACAAATAAAACTTCAAGGGTCTCGGTAGGGACATGTACAGAGTGTCAGGAAGCTCAAAATGAATATGATTGTAGAGAGAGATAACAAATGACAAGTCCACAGCATAAACACCTGCCGCGGCGCACGACAAGTGTCGCATGCGGCAGTGCAAGGTCTGTCCTAAAACCGGCCCAAAAACACTGTTTTGGCCGTAACTCTGCGCAAACAAATCAGAACGCTACGCCGTCTGAACCTAGAGATGCACACTCTTGAGCCGGACGCTACGAGTGGTCACACGCACAAGCCCGGCACCGATCGGTGGACAGAAAATACAAACGGTGCAAATCGGGCTGAAGAGTCGGACCACCGAGAAAACTCTAGCGTCTGCAGAAGAACTTCAAAGCACCCCGACAAGCATTCGAGGTGTCGTGGCATTGCTCTAGCAGCTCCTGGTGGATGGAGCGACCACTCGTTGGTGCTCCGCCGCGAGCTGCGTCCGCATGAAGGATAGGCTGCAGAAACACTACAAGAGGTCCAAAACAGCATCCACGACGCTGGGGTAGTGGTCGGTTAGCTCCGAGTAGGTGGTCCACCACCTGCCAACGCGCCGGTGTCTCCGGGGTGCGCATCAGGGACCATGTCGCCGCACTCTCCTGTACCGCTGCTCTCCTTGCCGTCGCTCGTGACGGGTGGAAGCCGCACACACCAATACTCTGTTGTGATTTGTGACGTTCCTGTCGACGTATAGAATTTACTGTGACCACTCGGCCGTGTCCATACTCGTACAGATCCCTGATGCGGACCCTGGAGGCACCAGTGCATTGTCTGGTGGCGGACTACCATCCTGGAGCTAACTGATGACCATTCCAGAGCTCCTGACGCTATACGGGACCTCTTGCACTTTTTTTGTAGCACACAGGAGTTTATCTGTGGACTAGCCGTGGGCCGGATTTGCATGTTTTTGTATTGTGTGTCCACTGCTTGATGCTAAATGCATGCATGTGACCAGTTGTAGCGTTTGGATTTTGATTCTTCACGTCTAGGTTCAGACGGCGTGGCTATCTGATATGTCTGCGCAGAGTTATGGCCAAAACAGTGGTTATGGGCCGGTTTCATGACCGGTCTTGTACTGCCACGTGCGACACCCACCGTGTACCGCGGCAGGTACTTATGCCATGGACCTGTCATTTGTCATTTCTCTCTGTAAATGCTATTGAAGCATTCTGACACTTTGTCTTGTGTCTCCTAGCTAGAACTTGCCGGTGTGTGCACGACTTGTGACTGTCGTCACTGTCTAACCAGGCACCGATGCCTAGTCAGCGGTTGTGTCCCTAGGAAGCTTCCATGCATCTTCTCATGGTATCAGAGCGGTGAGACAGTTCTCATCGAGCTATGCAACAGAGACGCAGAGAAACAGTAGTTAGAGCCACAGCTACAGTTGATCAACGCGGACCCGTCGACGATTGGAGACCTGCGTCGACGTCGCTCACCATCACCACGTGAGACTGTAGTTGCCAGTAGCATTCAGCAGTAGCAGCAGTGCAGCAGAGTAGCAGCAAAGCAGTCACGGTAGCAATAGTGCAGGACGGCAACACCATAGCAACAGCGTGCGGCGGCAGCAGCACAGGAGCAGCGCAACAGTAGCGACAGCAACAGCAGCGGCGATAGCAGCAGCGGCGGCAACAGCACTACAGCAGCGTTGCAACAGTGATAGTAGCAGCAGCATAAGAGTAGTAGTGGCAGCACCAGTTGCGTAGCAGCAATAACGGCAATAGCACGCGGCAGTTGCTTCTACGTGCATCAGCCAAAGCTCGCAGCAACAGTAGCAGCAGCACGTGGCTGCTGCCATAGCCATGCACGCAGCGGCTAGGCGGACGCTTGGCAAGCAGCTGTGCGGATGCTGCTGCAGCTGACGATGCAGCAGCAGCCGAGCGGAAGCTGCTGCGCAGCTTCCGCGCAGCTCTCGTGCGGCTCTTGCAGAGCGGTCCCCAGCTCGTGTAGCAACCGCGAGGGTTGACAAAAAAAAGTGGAGGGCGAGCTAACGTCAAGGTTTTTTACTTGCTGACATCATCAGGTCTTGCTTACGTCAGCATATTTCTGCTGACATCAGCACTTGTCTAAGTGAAATTTTACGTCGAAGGATCAAATGTTGCCAGCGTTTCAACTCCTCGAGAAATGCTCAAGTTTCTGGAATTCGACCATGTTGATGTTTCCGCACATAATGAGCGGCACTATGGCTCCGCCTGACGAGAAGGGAAAGAGGGCACTACATCCTTCTTCTTCCTCCTCAGAGGTCATGAGCCCACATTCGCAGGTCATTGAGGACCTACGGAGCCAACAAGACTAGATGCGTCGCTTACAGCAGGAGCACAATGACGCCATCCGTACTCTTATCGAGCTTCTTCGAGGACATTCCACAACTCCATGACAGATTCGAGAGAGAGCAGCCAGGGTCACACCCTCTACACAGTAGTTACCTCCAGCATTGGAGACAGGAGCTGGAGCCGACCCGTCACCTTTTGACCTTTGGGATGTGTATCCAGACATGCCAGGCATGGAGGGCGACTCCCCGGAGCGCGAGATTCATGTGCTTCAGGATCGTATCCGCCGGCTTTAGACGAGCTCTCGGCCTCCACACAAGTCTCGCTTTCCGGAGTTTCGATAGCCGCCTGATTTCCACCCCAACGAATTCCCTTTACCCGGCGTCTTTCCCTTCCCTCGTCCTTCTCAGCCTGTGGTTGCTCTCCCTACGGAGTGGCAACTCAAGGACTTCAAGACGCCGCCTCCACGCTACGTCAGCGAGGACGGCTTTAACTGACGGGAGATCCTCTTTCAGGTCTGGGCCATTTCAGAGGGCATGTGGCCCTACTACCACAGTCCGTATCAGACTATGGACCAAGCTCAGGTGCTCACAGTGAAGAGGGTGATGCGCGGACTTCTCTACGCCATGACGCGCGAGACCGTCGTCGACTTCTGCTCATTCCTTGGCGAGGCGGGCACAGGCACCGGCGTAGATCCACGTGGGGACTAGGACCTAGCATTATCGCTACTTGCTGCAGAGACGCCCGCCACCCACGCCGCGTACATCTGTGCCTTTCACTCCCTTTGCCAGGGGCCTGTTGAGCCTGTAGCCGATTACGGGTGACACTCCATGCGCATTTACACGTGCCTTGGGACCTCAGGAAGCACACAGTTGTGGACGCTGCGCACGATCATGCTCAGGGTTTGCCTTGAGCACACAGATTTCTTCGCGCTATACAGCGATGTCGTGCTCGAGCCTTCCTAACCACTTGCCGCAACACTAGGCTTCAGTGCTAGGTCAGCGTGTGACAACAATCACAAGTCAGAGACAAAACTGCAAGGGTCTGGGTAGGGACACGTACAGAGTGTCAGGAAGCTCAAAATGAATACAATTGCAGAGAGAGATAAAAACTGACAAGTCCACAGCATAAATGCTCACCGCGACGCACGACATGTGTCGCACGCGGCAATGCAAGGTCTTTCCTAAAACCGGCCTAAAAACATTGTTTTGGGCCTCACTCTGTGCAGACGAATCAGAACGCTACGTCGTTTGAACCTAGAGATGCAAAATCTTGAGCCGGACGCTACGACTGGTCATCGACACAAGTTCGGCACCGATCGGTGGACAGAAAATACAAACAGTGCAAGATGGGCTCAAGAGCCAGTCCACCGAGAAAACTCTAGCATCTGGAGAAGAACTCCAAAGCACCCCGACAAGCACCCACGGCGTCGTTGAAGCGCTCTAGCAGGTGCTGGTGGATGGAGCGACCACTCGTTGGTGCTCTGGCGCCAGCTGCGTCCGCATGAAGGATAGGGTGCATAAACACTGCACGAGGTCCAAGACAGCATCCACGACGTTGGGGCAGTGGTCGGTCAGCTCCGAGTGGGTGGTCCACCACCTGCCAACGCGCCAGTGTCTCCGGGGTCTGCATTGGGGACCCCGTTGTCTTGCTCTCCTGTACCGTTGCTATCCTTGCCGTCACTCGTGACGGGTGGAAGCCACACACACCAACCCTCTGTTGTGATTTGTGACGTTCCTATCAACCCATACAGTTTACTGTGACCACTCAGCCGTGTCCATACTCGTGCACATCCCTCATGCAAACCCTGGAGGCACCGGTGCGGCCTCTGGTGGCGGACTACCATCCTGGAGCTGGCTGACTACCGTTTTAGAACTCTTGACGCTGCTCGGGACCTCCTGCAATTTTTTTGCAGCTCACAGGAGTACATCGATGGACTGGCCGTGGGCCCTATTTGCATGTTTTTGTATTGTGTGTCCACCGCTTGATACCGGATGCATGCATGTGACCAGTCATAGCGTTTGAGTTTTGATTTTGCATATCTAGGTTATGACGGCATAGTGTTCTGATATGTCTGCGCAGAGTTCCGGCCAAAACACTGGTTTTGGGCCGGTTTTAGGACAGATCTTGCACTGCCGTGTGTGACACCCACCGTGCACCGCGGCAGGTACATATGCCATGGACCTGTCATTTGTCATTTCTCTCTGTACATGCTTTTAAAGCATTCTGATACTTTGTCTTGTGTCTCCTAGCCAGAACTTGCCGGTGTGTGCACGACTTGTGATTGTCGTCACCGTCAGACCAGGCACTGACGCCTAGTCAGCGGTTGTGTCCGTAGGAAGCTTCCATGCATCTTCCTATGGTATCGGAGCGGTGAGACAGTTCTCACCGAGATATGCAGCAGACACGCAGAGCAACAGTAGTGAGAGCAACAGCTACAGCAGATCAACGGGGACCCGTTGACGACAGTAGACCAGCGTCGATGTCGCTCACCATCACCACGTGAGATTGTAGTCGCTAGTAGCATTCAGCAGTAGCACCAGCAGTGCAGCAGAGTAGCAGCACAACAGCAGCGGTAGCAGCAGTGCAGGACGGCAGCACCACAGCAGCAGCGTGTGTAATGCATGGTAATGCCCGACAATGCCTGGCAATGCTTGGACAATGCCTGGCAATGCTTGGGCAATGCCCGGCAATGCCTGGGCAATGCCTGGCCATGCCTGGCAATGCCTCGCAATGCCTTGCAATGCCTGGGCAATGCATTGGCAATGCCTGGCAATGCTTAGCAATGCCTTGCAATGCCTGGGCGATGCATGGCAATGCCTGGGCATTGCTTGGCAATGCCTGGCAATGCCTGGCAATGCCTGGCAATGCCTAGGAAATGCCTGGCAATGCCTAGACAATGCCTAGCAATGCCTTAGCAATGCCGGGCAATGCCTGTGTAATGCCTGTTCAATGCCTTGCGATGCATGGCAATGCCTGGAAATGCTTGGCAATGCTTGGAAATGACTGGCAATGCCTGTGCAATGCCTGGGCAATGCCTTGCAATGCATGGCAATGCTTGGCAATGCTTGGTAATGCTTGGCAATGCCTGGCAATGCTTGGCAATGCCTGGCAATGCTTGGCAATGCGTAGCAATGTATGGACAATGCCTAGCAATGCCTGGCAATGCATAGCAATGCTTGGTAATGCCTTGCAATGCCTAGAAATGCCTAGCAGTGTCGGGCATTGCCTGTCAATGCCTGGCAATGCTAGGAAATGCCTGGCACTACCTCGCAATGCCTCGGTAATGCCTGGGCAATGCTTGGGCAATGCCTAGGAATGCCCAGCAATGCTTGACAATGTCTGGCAATGCCTGGGAGTGCCTAACAATGCGTAGGCAATGCTTGGCAATGCCTGGCAATGCATGGGAAACGCCTGGCAATGCCTATGAAATGTCTGGTAATGCCTGGCAATTCCTGGCAATGCCTGGCAATGCCTGGGCAATGCCTAGCAATGCCTAGGTAATGCCTGGCAATGCTTGGCAATGCCTCGCAATGCCTAGCAATGCCTGGACAATGCCCGGCAATACCTTGGCAATGCGTGGCAATGCCCGGGCAATGCCTGGCAATGCCTGGGCAATGCATGGACAATGCCTGGCAATGCCTGGTAATGCCTGGGAATGCCTCGTAATGCCTGGCAATTCCTGGCAATGCTTGGGTAATGCCTCGCAATGCCTGGCAATGCTTGGCAACGCTTGGCAATGCCTAGCAATGCCTGGGAATGCCTCGCAATGCCTGGCAATGTTTGGGCAATGTCTGGCAATGCCTGGGCAATTCCCGGACAATGTCTGTTACTGTCTGGCAATGCCTAGCGATACTTGACGATGCCTGCCAATGGTTAGCAATGCCCGGGCAATGCCTGGCAATGCCTGGCAATGCGTAGACAATGCTTGGCAATGCCTGGAAAATGCCTTGCAATGCCTGGCAATGCGTGGACAATGCTTGGCAATGGCAAGAAATGCCGAGAAATGCCTCGGAATGCCTGGGCAATGCCTGGCAATGCTTGGGCAATGCCTGGCAATGCCTGGGTAATGCCAGGGCAATGCCTGGCAATGCCTGGCCATGCATGGCAATGCTTGTTCAATGCCTGGCTAATGTGTGGCACTACCATGACAATGCTTGGCATTGCGTGGCAATGCCTGGCAATGCCTGGCAATGTCTGGACAATGCCTCGCAATGCCTGCCAATGCCTCGGCAATGCTTGGCAATGCCTGGGTAATGCCAAGCAATGCCTGGGCAAT
This sequence comes from Penium margaritaceum, assembly GCA_023375785.1. Lineage (NCBI taxonomy): Eukaryota > Viridiplantae > Streptophyta > Zygnematophyceae > Desmidiales > Peniaceae > Penium > Penium margaritaceum. The sequence goes on from SZWC01008779.1 coordinate 7,614, forward strand.
GCCTGGCAATGCCTGGACAATGCTTGGGAAATCCTGGCAATGTCTGGCAATGCCTAGGCAATGTGTGGGGAATGCTTGGCAATGCCTTGCAATGCCTGGACATTGCGTGGGGAATGCCTGGCAATGCCTGGCAATGCGTTGGCGATGCATGGCAATGCCTGGGTAATGCTTGGCAATGCTTGGCAATGTCTGGAAATGCCTGGGCAATGCCTGGCAATGCCTGTCCAATGCCGTGCAATGCCTGGGTAATGCCTGGGCAATGCCTTACAATGCCTGGCAATGCCTGGAAATGCCGGGCAATGCCTGGCAGTACCTAGCAATGCTTTGGCAATGCCTGGTAGCAACAGCACAGGAGCAGCGCAACAGCAGCGACAGCAGCAACAGCGGCGACAGCAACAGCAGCAGCGGCAACAGCACTACAGCAGCGCAGCAACGGCGGCAGCAACAGAAACGTAACAGTAGTAGTGGCAGCACCAGTTGCACAGCAGCAACAGCGATAGTAGCGCGCGGCAGTTGCACCTACGTACATCAGCCGCAGCTCGCAGCAGCAGCAGCAGCACGTGGTTGCTGCCATAGCCATGCGCGCAGCGGCCAGGCGGCCGCTTCGCACACAGCTGCGCCGATGCTGCTGCAGCTGACGATGTAGCAGCAGCCGAGCAGAAGCTGCTGCACAGCTTCCGCGCAGCTCCCGCATGGCTGTTGCGGAGCGATCGCCAGCTCGCGTAGTAGCCGCGAGGGTTGACAAAAAAAAAGTGGAGGGCGAGCTGACGTCAACATTTTTTGCTTGCTGACATCATCAGGTCTTGCTTACATCAGCATATTTCTCCTGACGTCAGCACTTGTCTAAGTGAAATTTTACGTCAAAGGATCAAACATTGCCAGCGTTTTAACTCCTCGAGAAATGCTCACATTTCTGGAATTCAACCACGTTGACGTCTCCGCACATAATGAGCGGCACTATGGCTCCGCCTGACGAGAAGGGAAAGAGGGTACTAGATCCTTCTTCTTCCTCCTCAGGGGTCATGAGCCCACATTCGCAGGTCATTGAGGACCTACGAAGCCAGCAAGACTAGATGCGTCGCTTACAGCGTGAGCACACTGATGCCATCCGTCCTCTTACCGAGCTTCTTCGAGGACATTCCACAACTCCATGACAGATTCGAGAGAGAGCAGCCGGGGTCGCACCCTCTACACAGCAGTTACCTCCAGCATTGGAGACAGGAGCTGGAGCCGACCCGTCACCTTTTGACCCTTGGGATGTGTATCCAGACATGCCAGGCATGGAGGGCGACTCCCCGGAGCGCGAGATTCATGTGCTTCAGGATCGTATCCGCCGCCTATAGACGAGCTCTCGGCCTCCACACAAGTCTCGCTTTCCGGAGTTTCGATCGCCGCCTGATTTCCACCCCAACGAATTCCCTTTACCCGGCATCTTTCCCTTCCCTCGTCCTTCTCAGCCTGTGGTTGCTCTCCCTACGGAGCGGCAACCCAAGGACTTCAAGACGCCGCCCCCACGCTACGTAAGCGGCGACGGCTTTGACTACTGGGAGATCCTCTTTCAGGTCTGGGCCACTTCAAAGGGCGTGTGGCCCTACTACCACAGTCCATATCAGACTACGGACCGAGCTCAGGTGCTCACAGCGAAGAGGGTGATGCACGGACTTCTCTACGCCATGCCGAACGAGACCGTCGTCGACTTCTACTCATTCCTTGGCGAGGCGGGCACAGGCACCGGCGTAGATCCACGCGGGGGCTAGGACCTAGCATTATCGCTTCTTGCTGCAGAGACGCCCGCCACCCACGCCGCACAGATCTGTGCATTTCACTCCCTTTGCCAAGGGCCTGTCGAGCATGCAGCCGATTACTGGTGACACTCCATGCGCATTTACACGTGCCTTGGGACCTCAGGAAGCACACAGCTGTGGAAGCTGCGCACGATCATGCTCGGGGTTTGCCTTGAGCACACAGATTTCTTCACACTGTACAACGATGCCGTGCTTAAGCCTTCCTAACCACTTGCCACAACACTAGGCTTCAGTGCTAGGTCATCGTGTGACAACAATCACAAGTCAGAGACAAAACTGCAAGGGTCTAGGTAGGGACACGTACAGAGTGTCAGGAAGCTCAAAATGAATACAATTGCAGAGAGATATAAAAACTGACAAGTCCACAGCATAAATGCTCGCCGCAGCGCACGACATGTGTCGCATGCGGTAGTGCAAGGTCTTTCCTAAAACCGGCCTAAAAACATTGTTTGGGCCTAACTCTGCGCAGACGAATCAGAAAGCTACGTTGTCTGAACCTAGAGATGCAAAATCTTGAGCCGGACGCTACGACTGGTCACACACACAAGTCCGGCACCGATCGGTAGACAGAAGACACAAACAGTGCAAATTCGGCTCAAGAGAGAGTCCACCGAGAAAACTCTAGCGTATGGAGAAGAACTCCAAAGCATCCCGACAAGCACCCAGGGCGTCGTTGCAGCACTCTAGCAGGTGCTGGTGGATGGAGCAACCACTCGTTGGTGCTCCGGCGCCAGCTACGTACGCATGAAGGATAGGGTGCATAAACACTGCACGAGGTCCAAGACAGCATCCACGACGTTGGGGCAGTGGTCGGTCAGCTCCGAGTGTGTGGTCCACCACCTGCCGACGCGCCGGTGTCTCCGGGGTCTGCATCGGGGACCACGTTGTCTTACTCTCTTGTACCGTTGCTGTCCTTGCTGTCGCTCGTGACGGGTGGAAGCCACACACACCAACCCTCTGTTGTGATTTGTGACGTTCCTATCGACCCATACAGTTTCCTGTGACCACTCAGCCGTGTCCATACTCGTGCAGATCCCTCATGCAAACCCTGGAGGCACCGGTGCGGCTTCTGGTGGCGGCCTACCATCTTGGAGCTAGCTGACTACCGTTTTAGAACTCCTGACGCTACTCGGGACCTCCTGCATTTTTTCTACAGCTCACAGGAGTACATCGGTGGACTGGCCGTGGGCCCTATTTGCATCTTTTTGTATTGTGTGTCCACCGCTTTATACCGGATGCATGCATGTGACCAGTCATAGCGTTTGAGTTTCGATTCTGCACGTCTAGGTTATGACGGCATAGTGTTCTGATATGTCTGCGCAGAGTTACGGCCAAAGCAGTGGTTTTGGGTCGGTTTTAGGACTGATCTTGCACTACCGCGTGCGACACCCACCGTGCACCGCGGCAGGTACTTATGCCATGGACCTGTCATTTGTCATTTCTCTCTGTAAATGCTATTGAAGCATTCTGATACTTTGTCTTGTGTCTCCTAGCCAGAACTTGCCGGTGTGTGCACGACTTGTGACTGTCGTCACGGTCTGACCAGGCACTGACGCCTAGTCAGCGGTTGTGTCCGTAGGAAGCTTCCATGCATCTTCTTATGGTATCAGAGCGGTGAGACAGTTCTCACCGAGCTATGCAGCAGACACGCAGAGCAACAGTAGTGAGAGCCACAGCTACAGCAGATCAACGGGGACCCGTCGATGACAGTAGACCAGCCTCGACGTCGCTCACCATCACCACGTGAGACTGTAATCGCCAGCAGCATTCAGTTGCAGCAGTAGCAGTGCAGCAGATTAGCAGCAGAGTAGCAGCAGAGCAGCAGCAGTAGCAACAGTGTAGGACGGTAGCACCACAGCAGCAGCGTGCGACGCCAACAGCACAGGAGCAGCGCAACAGCAGCGACAGCAGCAACAGCGGCGATAGCAGCAGCAGCGGCGGCAATAGCACTGCAGCAGCGTAGCAGCAGCGGCAACAACAGCAACGTAACAGTAGTAGTGGCAGCACCAGTTGCGTAGCAGCAACAGTAGTAGTAGCGCGTGGCAGTTGCAACTGCGTGCATCAGCTGCAGATCGCAACAGCAGCAGCAGCACGTGGCTGCTGCCATAGCCATGCGTGCAGCCACCAGGTGGCCGCTTTGTGCATACCTGCGCGGATGCTGCTACAGCTGACGATGCAGCAGCAGTCGAGCGAAAGCTGCTACGTAGCTTCTGCGCAGCTCTCGCGTGGTTGTTGCGGAGCGGTCGCTAGCTCGCGCAGCAGCCGCGAGGGTTGACAAAAAAAAAGTGGAGGGGGAGCTGACGTCAACATTTTTTACGTGCTGACATCATCGGGTCTTGCTTACGTCAGCATATTTCTCCTGACGTCAGCACTTGTCTAAGTGAAATTTTATGTCGAAGGATCAAACGTTGCCAGCGTTTCAACTCCTTGAGAAATGCTCGCGTTTTTGGAATTTGACCACGTTGAGGAATCTGCACATAATGAGCAGCACTATGGCTCCGCTTGACGAGAAGGGAAAGAGGGTACTAGATCCTTCTTCTTCCTCCTCAGGGATCATGAGCCCACATTCGCAGGTCATTGAGGACCTACAAAGCCAGCAAGACTAGATGCGTCGCTTACAGTGGGAGCACACTGAGGCCATCCGTACTCTTACCGAGCTTCTTCAAGCACATTCCAGAACTCCACGACAGATTCAAGAGAGAGCAGCCGGGGTCACACCCTCTACACAGCAGTTACCTCCAGCATTGGAGACAGGAGCTGGAGCCAACCCGTCACCTTTTGACCCTTGGGATGTGTATCCAGACATGCCAGGCATGGAGGGCGACTCCCCGGAGCGTGAGATTCATGTGCTTCAGGATCGTATCCGCCGGCTATAGACGAGCTCTCGGCCTCCACACAAGTCTCGCTTTTCGGAGTTTCCATCGCCGCCTGATCTCCACCCCAACGAATTCCCTTTACCCGGCGTCTTTCCCTTCCCTCGTCCTTCTCAGCCTGTGGTTGCTCTCCCTACGGAGCGGCAACCCAAGGACTTCAAGACGCTGCCTCCACGCTACGTCAGCGAGGATGGCTTTGACAACTGGGATACCCTCCTTCAGGTCTGGGCCACTTCAAAGGGCGTGTGGCCTTACTACCACAGTCCGTATCAGACTACGGACCGAGCTAAGGTGCTCACAGTGAAGAGGGTGATGCGCGGACTTCTCTACGCCATGTCGCGCAAGACCGTCGTCGACTTTTGCTCATTCCTTGGCGAGGCGGGCACAGGCACCGGCGTAGATCCACGCGGGGGCTAGGACCTAGCATTGTCGCTACTTGCTGCAGAGACGCCCGCCACCCACGCCGCGCACATCTGTACCTTTCACTCCCTTTGCCAAGGGCCTGTCGAGCCTGCAGCCGATTACTGGTGACACTCCATGCGCATTTACACGTGCCTTGGGACCTCAGGAAGCACACAGCTGTGGACGCTACGCACGATCATGCTTGGGGTTTGCCTTGAGCACACAGATTTCTTCACGCTGTACAGCGATGTCGTGCTCAAGCCTTCCTAACCAATTGCCGCAACACTAGGCTTCAGTGCTAGGTCAGCATGTGACAAGAATCACAAGTCAGAGACAAAACTGCAAGGGTCTGGGTAGGGACACGTACAGAGTGTCAAGAAGCTCAAAATGAATACAATTGCAAAGAGAGATAAAAACGGACAAGTCCACAGCATAAATGCTCGTCGCGGCGCATGACATGTGTCGCACGCGGCAGTGCAAGGTCTTTCTTAAAACCTGCCTAAAAACATTGTTTTGGGCCTAACTCTGCGCAGACGAATCATAACGCTACATTGTCTTAACCTAAAGCTGCAAAATCTTAAGCCGGACGCTACGACTGGTCACACACACAAGTCCGGCACCGAATGGTGGACAGAAAATACAAACAGTGAAAATTGGGCTCAAGAGCCAGTCCACCGAGAAAACTCTAGCGTCTAGAGAAGAATTCCAAAGCACCCCGACAAGTACCCTGGGCGTCGTTTCAGCGCTCTAGCAAGTGCTGGTGGATGGAGCGACCACTCGTTGGTGCTCCGGCGCCAGCTGCATCCGCATGAAGGATAGGCTGCAGAAACACTGCAGGAGGTCCAAGACAGCATCCACGACGTTGGGGCAGTGGTCGGTCAGCTTCGAGTGGGTGGTCCACCACCAGCCGACGCACCTGTGTCTACGGGGTCTGCATCGAGGACCACGTCGTCGCGCTCTCCTGTATCGTTGCTCTCCTTGCCGTCGCTCGTGACGGGTGGAAGCCACACACACTAACCCTCTGTTGTGATTTGTGACGACCCTATCAACCTATACAGTTTACTGTGACCACTCAGCTATGTCCATCCTCGTGCAGATCCCTGATGCGAACCCTGGAGGCACCGGTGCGGCTTCTGGTGGCGGACTTTCATCCAAGAGCTAGCTGACTACCGTTTTAGAACTCCCGACACTACTCGGGACCTCCTGTAGTTTTTGTGCAGCTCACAGGAGAACATCGGTGGACTGGTTGTGGGCCCTATTTGCATGCTTTTGTATTGTGTGTCCACCGTTTGATGCCGGATGCATGCATGTGACCAGTCGTAGTGTTTGAGTTTTGATTCTGCACGTCTAGGTTATGACGGCATAGCGTTCTGATGTTTCTGTGTAGACTTAGGGCCAAAACAGTGGTTTTGAACCGGTTTTAGGACAGATCTTGAACTGTCGCATGCGACACCCACCGTGCACCACGGCAGGTACTTATGCCATGGACCTGTCATTTGTCATTTCTCTTTTTAAATGCTATTGAAGCATTATGAGACTTTGCCTTGTGTCTCCTAGCCAGACCCTTGCCAGTGTGTGCATGACTTGTCACTGTCGTCACCGTCTGGTCAGGCAGTGACGCCTAGTCAGCGGTTGTGTCGCTAGGAAGCTTCCACACATCTTCTCATGGTATCAGAGCGATGAGACAGTTCTCACCAAGCTGTACAGCAGAGACGTAGTAGAGCAGCAACAGTGAGAGCCACAGGTGCAGCAGATCCACAAGGACCCGTCGACAATAGCAGACCGGTGTCGACGTGGATCACCATCACCACGTGAAGCTACAGTCACTAGCGGCATTGAGCAGCAGCAGAAGCAGTGTAGCATAGTAGTAGCACAGCAGTAATGGCAGCAGCGCACAGCGGCATCACCACACCAGCAGTATGTGGCGGCAGCAGCATAGCAATAGCGTAGCAGCAGTTGTAGCAGCAACGCCAGTAGGAGGGGTTGTAGTAGCAATGCAACAATAGCAGCGGCGTAGCAGCAGCAGCTGCGGCAGCAGCGTGCGGCAGTTGTAGCAGCCACAGCACACAACAGCAAGAGCAACTCGCAACTGCTGCCACAACTGTGCGTGCAACGGCCAGGCGGTCGCTCCGCACGTAGTCGCGCGACTACTACTGCAACTGGCGACGTAGCAAGAGCAGCAGACGAGCGAAAGTTGCTGCGCAGCTTGCGCACAGCTCCGGCGCGGCTGCTACTGAGCGGCCGCCAGCTCTCGCAGTAGTCGCGAGGGTTGAAAATAAGGAAAAGTGGAGGGCGAGCTGACGTTAGTGTTTTTAACTTACTGATGTCATCAGGTCTTGTCGACGTCTCCGCCCATAATGAGCGGCACCATGGCTCCGCCCGACGAGAAGGAAAAGAGGGTACTAGATCCTTATTCTTCCTCCTGAGGGGTCATGAGCCCACATTCGCAGACCATTGAGAAGGTACGGAGCGAGCAGGACAAGATGCGCCGCTTACAGTGGGAGCAGACTGACGCCATCTGTACTCTTACCGAGCTTCTTCGAGGACATTCCACGAGTCCACGACAGATTCCTGAGAGAGCGGCCGGGGTCGCACCCTCTACACAGCAATCACCTCCAGCATCGGAGACAGGAGCAGGAGCCGACCCGCCACCTCTTGACCCTTGGGATATGGATCGAGACATGCCAGGCATGGTGGGCGACACCCCGGAGTGCGAGGTTTGTGTGCTTCAGAATCGTATCCGCTGGCTACAGACGAGCTCTCGGCCTCAACAAACGTCTCGCTTACCGGAGTTTGGATCGTTGCCTGATCTCCACCCCAGCAACTTCCCTCTTCGCGGTGTCTTTCCCTTCCCTCGTCCTTCTCAGCCTGTGGTTGCTCTCCCTACGTAGCAGCAACCCAAGGACTTCGAGACGCCGCCCCCACTGTACGTCAGCAAGGATGGCTTTGACTGCTAGGAGATCCTCTTTTAGGTCTGGGCCACTTCAGAGGGCGTGTGGCCCTACTACCACAGTCCGTATCAGACTACGGACCGAGCTCAAGTGCTCACAGTGGCTAGGGCAATGCGCAGACTTCTCCACACCATGTGGCGCGAGACTGTCGTCAACTTTCGCTCATTCCTTAGCGAAGCGGGCACAGGCACGGGCGCAAATCCACGCGGGGGCTGGGACCTAGCATTGTCGCTACATGCTGCAGAGACGCACGCCACCCGCACGGTGCACATCCGTGCCTTTCACTCCCTTCGCCGGGGGCCTGCCAAGCCTGCAGCCGACTACTGGCAATGCGCCATGCGCATTTACACGCACCTTGGGACCTCAGGAAGCACATAGTTGTGGAGGCTACGCACGATGATGCTCGGGGTTTGCCTTGAGTACACAGATGTCTTCATGTGGTACAGCAATGCCGTGCTCGAGCCTTTTTCAGCCTCACTACAGCTTCTTCCTTGGGCGCACCAGCTTTTCCTCCAGATGACTTCTGACCATGAGGCAGCCGTGGCCCATCAGGAGACCTCCATTGCTGCAGCAGTCGTTGCATCACCACTGACGCCCATCCTATTGACTTCTTCTCCATCCTCTGTCTCAACCTCCTCCTCCCCTTCTGCCCCGATTACACCGGCTCAGACACAGGGTGTCGCAGCAGCAGCACAGGGGAAGAAGGGGCGACGGAGGTGTGGCTTGGACCAGCAGTAGCCACAACAGCAGCCATCATCGTGTAGTAGCAGTGGACGCTCTATTCACTCCTACAATTGTGGAGGCACCCATCGCCACAATGAGTGCCAGGAGCCGCTCGACTGGACGCGGATTACTCGTGGGCTCTAGGCTGCGCATGCACTACGATCTACGTCAAGCAGCATATCCTCCGAGCGCACGGCGACCACGACCGCAGTTGTTCTCGCTTCACCACTGGCGACTAGAGACGATCCAGACCCATGTGACCGCACAATCGCCGAGCTCCGGCACCTTCTAGCGCTTTGCTTTCAGGGAGGTACGAGTGTGTTGTCACAGCCGGGTGGTTCACAGACTGTCTGTTCGTCTGTTTTTGTGACTCCGGATGACTCGTGTGGGGGGGCACAATCAGCATGTGATGACGATGGACCTGACTGTATGGAATGGATTCATGAGTCTCACATTTGTGCCCTTCGTTGTTCCTCCCCACCTGCTGCCTAGCTTCGGTGTGAGGCCGAGTGTTCCGTTGCTCGTTGTACACTGACTTCCTCTAGTCGTGATCCCGGTGGCACTTGGATCATCAACTCCGGTGCCACTCATCACATGACATGTCGTCGTAGTGATTTTGTTGTTCTTTGACCTGCTACATCCGTTCGTTCTGTCCGCACAGGCTGTGGTCAGTCCTTGCCAGTCCATGGTGTTGGGGTCGTCCGTTTCGATGGTCCGTCTGGCCCCCTTGTATCCTTCTCAGGTGTTATCTGTGCCTGATCTTGAGCACAGCTTGCTTTTTGTACGTATTTGCACACTGATGGGACTCTCTGTGGAGCACACTGCATAGTCTGAGACTGTGACTGCTCTTCACACTCGCAGTGTTCTCCTTCGTGCCTTTGTCCTGGATGACCTGTATTGTGTCTCTCGGACTTCTGCACCTTGCTCCTCTTCCCCATTCCACTCGTGTTTTTGTCACTGGTGTTCTGTCTCCTCGGTACTAGTGATTACTTCATCGCCGCTTGTGTCATGTAGGCTCCGACACTGTGTCAAAGCTCATTTGTACACAGCCCACCCTCGGTCTTGACGCGGCTTCTTTCGTGCAAGACCGCAGACGTCGCTCTCTACTACTGCATCAGGCCCGATATGCACGTGTTGTGGGGGAGCGCTTCAGCGACCTTCTCGACGCAGTGCCCACGGCTTCCACACCTCTTACGCCCGACGGGCAGGATGCCGTGAAGGTTGACAGTCCCACACATCTGGGAGAGACAGTGGATGTGACCCTGTACCTTTGTCTCATTGGATCTCCGATGTACCTGGCCAATACCACACGTCCTAACATCGCATTTGCCGTCAACCACTTTACCCAGTTTTCGCAGGCACCATGCACTAGATTCCTTTACGTGGCTGTGCGAGTGGTGCGGTGCGTGCTCTCCACACCGTACCTCAGACTCTACTTTCGCTGGTAGTGTTCGGTGGTCCTTGACGGCTACACCATCAGCGACTGGGCCTGGAGCCTAGATAAACACAGTCGCACCGGTTACATGTTCTTGCTCGGTGGGACCGTTGTGTCCCGGCGGAGCGGGAAGTAGGGCTATATTGCACATAGCTCATCGGAGGCAGAGTGTGTTACTGTGGGTGCAGGGGCTGCTGAGGCGGTATGGCTGCAGTGCCTGTTCCATGAGCTTGGCCAGTCAGTACCCGCCATTGTGATTTGCTGCGACAACCAGAGTGCTCTTGCCATTGCGAAGAACTCTGGTGTCTTTCATGCTCGCACAAAGGACATTGCGGTTGAGCACCACTTCATGCGTGATCTTGTGGAGCGACACGTGATCTCCGTCATTTGGGTTGGCACTGACATGCAGCGTGCTGACTTCATGACGAAGGCACTAGCACGCGGAATGTTCCTGGTGTTCATTCGTTCTGTTGGACTTCGCCCCTTACCTCAGAGTGGTTGAGTCTTGGGTGTGTCTGTTTCCGTGTCACATTTGTCATTGGACTTGTTTTTGTATTCATCTCAGTGCTGCACGTGTATGGACATGCGTACCATCGGGTCATGGGGGAGTGTTTTGCTTTGTGACGTTCCTGTTGACCTGTACAGTTTACTGTGACCACTCGGCAGTGTCCAAACTCGTGCAGATCCCTGATGCGGACCCTGGATGAACCGGTGCATTATCTGGTGGTGAACTACCATCCTCGAGTTGACTGACGACCGTTCCAGAGCTCCTGACGCTACCCAGGACCTCCTGCAGTTTTCTGCAATACATAGGAGTTTATCGGTGGACTGGCCATGGGCCCCATTTGCATGTTTTTGTATTGTGTGTCCACCACTTGATGCCAGATGCATGCATGCAACCAGTTGTAGTGTCTGGCTTTTGATTCTGCACGTCTAGGTTCAGACGTCGTAGCGTTCTGATATGTCTGCGCAGAGTTACGGTCAAAACAGTGGTTTTGGGCCGGTTTTAGGACAGATCTTGCACTGCCGCGTGCGACACCTGCCGTGTGATGCGGCAGGTACTTGTGCCATGGACCTGTCATTTGTCTTTTCTCTTTGAAAATGCTATTGAAGCATTCTGAGACTTTGCCTTGTGTCTCCTAGCCAGACCCTTGCCGATGTGTGCACGACTTGTGACTGTCGTCACCGTCTGACCAGGCACTGACGCCAAGTAAGCGGCTGTGTCGCTAGGAAACTTCCACGCATATTCTCACACTCCCCCTGAGAGTTGTGTCAAAGTTGTGCAAGAGTTTTGCAAGTGTTGTGCCAGAGTTGTTCCAGAGTTGTGCAAGAGTTATGCAAGAGATGTGCTAGAGTTGTTCCAGAGTTGTGCCAGAGTTGTGCCAGAGTTGTGCCAGATTTGTGCCAGAGTTGTGCCTGATTTGTGCCAGAGTTGTGCCAGAGTTGTGCCAGAGTTGTGCCAGATGTGGTAGAGTTTGTGCCACAGTTGTGCCAAAGTTGTGCCAATGTTATGCCAGAGTTGTGCCAGAGTTGTGCCTGATTTGTGCCAGAGTTGTGCCTGATTTGTGCTAGATTTGTGCCAGGGTTGTGCCAGAGTTGTGCCAGAGTTGCGCCAGATGTGGTAGAATTTGTGCCACAGTTGTGCCAACATTGTGCCAATGTTGTGCAAGAGTTGTGCCAGAGTTGTGCCAGAGTTGTGCAAGAGATGTGCTAGAGTTGTTCCAGAGTTGTGCCAGAGTTGTGGCAGAGGTGTGCCAGTGTTGTGCCTCATTTGTGCCAGAGTTGTGCCTCATTTGTGCGAGAGTTGTGCCAGGGCTGTGCCAGAGTTGTGCCAGATGTGGTAGAATTTGTGCCACAGTTGTGCCAAAGTTGTGCCAATGTTGTGCCAGAGTTGTGCCAGAGTTGTGCCAGAGTTTGCCAGAGTTGTGCCAGAGTTGTGCCAGAGTTGTGCCAGTGTTGTGCCAGATTTGTGCAAGAGATGTGCTAGAGTTGTTCCAGAGTTGTGCCAGAGTTATGCCAGAGGTGTGCCAGAGTTGTCCCTGATTTGTGCCAGAGTTGTGCCTGATTTGTGCAAGAGTTGTGCCAGGGTTGTACCAGAGTTGTGCCAGTGTTGTGCCAGATGTGGTAGAATCTGTGCCACAGTTGTGCCAAAGTTGTGCCAATGTT
>SZWC01008779.1:30021-42521 GCA_023375785.1 Penium margaritaceum
CCGGCAGTCTCTCCAACCCCTTTAACATCCATGTGCATGTTGTAGCCTTGTTATGCATGTGCATTTGGGAACACATCTAAGTAGTGTTTTGGGTTCTCTAAATACACATCATTCATGTAGTCACGTAGTGCCCTCTAGCTTTTCCTAACCTGGCCCTGTGCCATTATGGTGATCTTGTCCTTCAACTTCTTACTGTCAAGACCATAACCCAAAGACTTTGGAAAAAAGCACTCTAGGTATTTGAAGGTCTGGGTCCTATCACCCTAGATGAAGCTTTCAGCTTCCTCGCTCAAGTAAGCCCCGAGCGATCTAGTCACTTGTTTGAAGTCCTTGATCGTGTTGAAGGCATGTTATGCCCCCTCTTATTGGGTGTACGTCTTGTGTATGATAGCACAGAAATCCTTCCATGGCATGGGCTATCATTCAATGTGTGGTTTTTACACACCCTACTCTCAGAAAATGTACTTGAAGAGCTTCTTTGCAACTTGCGTCGTGGCAAAGTCGCCCCACTGACCAAGTGGAGCTTTGTAGACATGTAGAATGTGCTCTATGTGATTTAGCCAGTCAATCAGATTCATGCTCATCCTGAAGATCTCCACACGGTGGAGGAAAGACGTGTTCATTGAAGGCTCCAATTCCTTAAAGTAGGCAAGTTCTCACTGCCGCTAACGGTGGCATAAGCACTTGTCACACATTGTAATCCCTACTAGATCCACACTTGGGTCACGCTCTACAATTCCTTGTCGAGGTCGTCATATGGGCGGGTTACCTTATGAGCAGCCATACGCTGTTATTGGCGATCACAATTGAGGTCTGTGATGCTTTGTCCAGCGTGGGCTAGTAGGTTGGTGAATGTGAACCTCAACTCTCATATCGCTAGATCTTCATCAATAGCCTCATGGGCCTTGCTTTGTCCATGCACCTTTAACCATTGAAGACAATTACGGTTTGCATACATGATTGAGGATTCTCACCTTTTAGAGGAAGGTATCGTTTGCGAAGACACTCAAGTGGGCATAGATCTATCCCATCGCAACCATAGCGTACAAAGGAGGGTCCGTCTCAACTTCTACAAGTGGTGTCGTGCCTCCATTGTCAGTGCTGATCTTGAGTTACCCCATCGCCTCAGCGGCCAACTCAGCAAGCTTGTGACGATTGGAGTAAAACTCCATTGCTGTGGTATCTTTGAGCTCATGCTTGCCAGAACTTCCCACCTAACTGTTTTCAACACCTTTGCTATTGTTGGTAGAATCGCTACTATCGGAAGCATCGTAAGAGTGGGAAAACGCATTGTCCATCTCAAGCAATCAGTTTAGGTTTGCCATATGAAGATGGCGCCGATCACGGTCCTGATCACCTTCGTCATCGTCAACGGCGTGCTCTTTCTTGGAGTCCATGTTTGTGTCGTCCTCCTCAAGCGTGTTTTCTTTCGCACATGATTTGCTTGCATACATGTTGACGTACTCACTGAGCACTTTTTCGGCTTTCACACACTTTTCAGTTTCACCGAGTTTAGTGTGGGTTGCCTTTGGCGACACAATTGCCATCACTTCGGCCACCGTGCCCACAGCAGCAGCTCCCAAAACTTGGAGACCGCCAAGGGCATGTGGTGTAGCCATCACCACCTTGTCCTTGTTGGTCTTGGAAGGACCAGCACGTACCATGCTGACGAGACGTGCAACCATCACGTAGTCCTTGGGAGATTCAAACATTTTGAGCCTCCCAAGGCCCATTTCCGTTCTTACCTCGTCGCCTCGTTTTGGGTCTGAAATGAGAAGGGGTATTATCCTGAACTCATAAGCTCACACAAGTTTGCCGTGTTTGAAGCTCAAAGTTCATACTACACAAAATTGATTTTGTTCCTGATGCGACAGTACAAAATCTTCGTGTGCGAGGCACATCCAACAATTTCACACCGACTTCTCTCAGACACCTTGCCCTCTTGCTTGCTCACTTGATCCGTTGTCTTTGCTTGCTCTCGCTGATGAGGAGGTCAAGCAAGTGCAAGGGCATAAGGCCATGAGCCTTGCACCAGAGGGCCTTGTGCCCGCTTAGCTACAGATCGAGCCACCAAATTGATTGGCGGCTGGTGGCTCGCCGGCGGGTGGCTGGCCGGTTATGTGACTGGCTGTCGGCCATCTAACCATCCGGTGGCCAATGAGTGGCTGGGCACCGGCCAGCCCTTACAATGGCGAGGGGCTGTAGTGAACCACCCCCTCGCAATTGCGAGGTGGGTGGGCCGAACCGGCCCTCCCGTTACAAGTCCGTATGTCAATTTTTTTAAAGCAGTGGCTCCTCATATTTCCTCAAAACATTCATCAAATTATGGGAGAAGGGACATTGTTAATAGCATGTTAATGTACTCCCGTCTGCATCTCAACATTCTTCTTGTTAAGAATTGTATGAGCTCTGCATAGGGTGAAGCCTCACCAAAGCATCCTGTCCAAGTAGAAGTTGAGTTTTGGTGAGCTCTTGAAGTTGCACCATCCAAGTGGTGTCCTTCAATCTTACTAAGATCATGAATTAAACACGACAGGATGATTAATAATCCTCATTAGAATAACATTGAAAGAAAGTTTTTCAGATAAAAAAACCATTGAAAACTCAGGAAGGGATACATTTTTTGGGGGGACTTGCGATCTTCATTACCAATGAAGTTCTTGAAGATGATGAGGCTGATACATCAGGTTCCACTACTTTGTATGTTTTCTACATATCTAGATCCATGAATGGCATGTATGATCCTCATTCTTGTTGGTTGCTTGATCATTTTCTGTTAATGTGTAAATGATTTTTACCACAAAAATACTATGATTGTCACATTGATGCTTAACGGCTGCATATTAATAGAATGTTTATATCTATTGCTATATCGTGGGTCACTTGGTGAGTGGTGTATGTTTTCTTGCACTACTAATCTGTGCATGCATTGCCAAGATAAATCACTCCACCTGTGGATATGTACACACTGAATTTTCTTGCCCCTTGGGCAATCTCTTACCTGCTCATTTCACCGGTTCGCTATGTCGCAACATCTTATAGATATTCAATATGCAACCTGAGCTGTTTTTCCTCCTGCAAATAATCAGTCTTTTCCCAGCATTATCTCCTTCGTAAATCTCTTCTCTGGTCTTCAATTCCACCTTTACGCCAAGTCATTACTAATGGAGCTGTGAGACACACCTCAGTTGAGTAGATCCAGTAGTTCTTTANGGGCACCCAAACAGTGGCACGTCGATGTTCACGTTGGTACATCGATGTGATACCTGCCTACATCTGGCTCTTTCTCATATGGTCGGGCTATCTGTGGGATCAATAATTTTCTACGTGTATGTCGAGGTCGACTGTTGGAACCTTCACCTCTGATCAGAAAATCAGCAAGCTAGGTGTTGAGTGGAGTTTCCCTTGTCGCTGTACCTGTCAGCCTCGCCTGGATGTTATCGCTCATGCTGGTCGGTGTGCGAGGTCTGAAGCGTGAAATCGACTTCCCCAAATGTCCGACCGTTTCCAGGTCGATGTCAGGCCGACAATAGTGAGTCAGAAAACTTGGACTTTGACTTAATGGTTTGCAAGATATGTGGTGGGTTTGTGGTGTTTACGAAAGAAACAGACACTTTGTCATTTTCATACAAACTGTATAGGGAATAACTGTGGGCAAACCCTGGTTGCTTGTGTACAGATGGAATCCGACAAGGATGTGCCATGCACGGCGATGTATCGCAACCCGTTCCAGAGATCACAGTTTCATAGTGAAACATTGTGTGTTACAATATCCAATGTACATTTTGAATGAAGTTATACATCAAATCCTGTAAATAGCACACCTTCAAAACCTTGATATTTGGACAATGATACTGTTTTGAACCGTTTCATATCTTAACCCATGTGTCCATTCTTTGTTCGCTCGTGCATGCAAAAAATTCTTGTCATCGAGTGCTTGACCCCTTTAATTGATCTGTGAAGGCTTCACAGATCAATTAAAAATCATAGTTTTCCAACTTCATCACAAAGGCAACACCAGGAAAACATCACAAATAATAACAGAACTAACCACCGGACAACGCATATGCAATGTTGACAAGTGAATATCCCCATCATACCTGGCTCCAAGCCCGTCTTTCAAACAACTCTGGTTCAGCACTCCTAACCCCATGGGGGAACGGGTATTTCCAGGACTGTGTCACAACAGCCCTTAAGCCCCCTTCTCACACGGTTACGACCGGTGGAGAAGATGCACATAGTAGTGGAGCGTTAGTGGGTCAACTCTCCGGTGGAGAGGATTCCCACATGACCCTCAAGAATTCACTCTTGTGGGTAACTATCTTGTGGGGCCTTAGGTCGTAGAAGCGCATCCAAGATGTAAGATTCCACTGTCATGGTGCAGTTGGGGATTAAACCACCACTAAGGCTATCTACGCCACCACAAAAAAAAGAGTGCTTGACCCATGTCCTGGATTGGTCCGTAGTAGAACAGTCAGGGATAGTGATAGTGGCTTGTGCAGATAGTGCTTTGGTTGCAGGTCAGACAAGACCACCGCCACGTCATGGCAGCATCAATGTGGTCCGTGGTGCTGATACCACTGTGACGAGGTCACATTGAAACCCGGGGTCAACACTGACTCACAACACATCTATCGTTCAACCTTGTATGCCTAATCCAATCAACCAAGATATCCCCATCCTTGACTATCTTATCTGTTAAAGGAAACTTGGTCTTGTGTATTCTTGTTGAATTAGATAGGGATTTCATCGTTCATCGTTGTCTGTGGCCATTTCCTAACCTCCCTAGGTTTCCCCAGATTTTGTTGTCTTTCACCCTTGTCATCATACACGGGATGACAAAGAAAACACTTTGAAATATTACCCACATTGCAACAAGATAAGTAGAACCATGAACTTTGATATTGCATGGTATCAACCCCTGCCAAGTTAATTGCATTTTGCGGCTTTGATGGCCCGCTATACTGGTTGTAAGCATTGGCTTGTGATCCCCATCCAATAGATTACTAGGTCCAAATATTGTAGTCATTTTTTCATCATTTTTGGTGATCTGGTAGTCCGTGTCCAGTTATCCAGACAATGAAACATAAGATACCCTGTATTGTATTACATTTAGGCCATTTTCATGATGGAAACTGCACTTTTTTGTGGCAATATTGCTGTCAATAGTTATCTCTTGAAGAGCTCGTCAACAAAATGCCATGTGGGAATGCCGACCTACATATTCTAGCTTGTAGAAAGAATGTAACACTTTTAAACACCTTTCCAGAGTGGGTACTTATATAAGAATGCAAACTCATCACATTGGTCAAATGGAGTGACATGAATGTACCACGTTGGATACATCCACTTGAGAGATGGTACTCCTGATGCCCAAGATGCAAGACATTGATCATGAGTTGTCCAATTGGCTCTTCCAACATCTTGTTGCCATTGGATTCTTACCATGCTAATGCACAACTTTTCCCTTTAGAGCATATTACAATGTGTATTCATTATCACTTACTGGAATCAATTAGTTTCTTGTATACTGATGAGTAAAATGCAATTTAATGTACATTGTAGCTGAAATTATACTATCTTCAAAAGGTTCATTTGTTTTGTTGCCTCAATGATTTCTACTTTTGGTGCCCATTTAACAAAAAAAATCATTATGAAGCACATTTTTTAGGTGTTATGCGATTACACATTTCATTTTCCTCTCTTGATTAGATTTGAAGAGTGTCCGGTGAAGCACGTTTAGCTTTTGATGCGGAAATTTCATTTTGCAGCCAAAAACAAATTTGCCATCCCTAAGTGAATATGGAGAGAACATGTTGCATACCCATTAAACGCATACTGTGACTGGTATCCCCGGATACCACACAAAAACCAACCATCTGACCAGGCACCATATCAAAAGCAGTAAGTCCTCCACGCACTGTACAAAGATAACTTATTCAGCCATCCCTACTTCCATGCTTGAACGCAGACTCCATTAGGGATTGATTATGGAAATGAGGGTCATGGTGCACACCTCCTGTCAATGGTCAGCGATAACAATTTCTGATTGATAGCCTTGCCAACCATGAATTGGAGGGTTCTTGATTGTGATTAGGGGTTTCCATGTTGATGGCCGGCAAAGCCCGCAACCAATGGCTTTCTTTTTTTGTTATTGATTACTTGGTGCCCCTTCATTGCAAAAGTAACTTTGGAAACATAGTTGCAAGAATCATGAACAGAGAATCTTGAGTCAAACCAAGCAATCAAATCCACTAGTCTATAATCCGAACCATGAAATATCCTTCCCGTAGTTCTATCAGGGTTTTTTTGTTCTTGTTTTTCTCATCTATTAGGACCCATATTGAGGGCGTGGCAGTTTCCCTTGTCAAAACTTTGGGACTCCTGAACATGCCCCAAACTCTGATCAAACATGAAAATGAAGTACTAGTAACCCTTCAAGCAAGGTTTTGGTGATAATCCATGGCTCAATGTCGCATTATGTGCGGCAATATGCTTCCTTTGTAAATCCCCAAAATGGAAACAAGTGGCGAATTCCCATAAATCCATAACTGGGTATCAATAGATACATTTTTCCACCAAGAAGGAGGCCATGCGGCCTGCCTCTGCGTCTTTAAAACCTTTTCATCAGGCTTTGTGAAGTACATTTTTAAGACCTCCAGCCAAGCTTGTAAAGTCAAGATAGGTTGTAATGTCTTCCATCGTTGATGCATTTTTCTTCTTGTGCATTGCAAAATGCTGTCCCTCCACTCTTACATTCTTTGCCGGTTGTCACTATTGTTGCCAGCCACACTTGCTCTTGATCACTGCCAATTTCACGGGATTTGAGTCCATGTTTTATGATATGTGCTGAAGAATTGTGCAGTAGCTTTGTGACTTTGTTTGTAGGATGAATTCTTGGTACCACTGTAACATGATAACACGTGTAAATTAAGCGTAGAACCACGTGTTCAATAATAGATACAAGTTTTAACTTATAGTTTTTTATGACACTTGTGACGCAATATCTACACATTGAGTCTTGGGATTTGTGTGAGAATTTGTGCATGTCAGGAAGGTTATAATCCCTTTTATGTTACCTAGAAAAGGCACGAGTGATTAATGGGGAGAGGGTGGCGGAATAAAATGGCCGAGACAATTTATTAGCTAGAGACCTCGTAGTTGAAATCAAGTGTATTTTGCTACCAACTGTCAAAACTGTGGAGCGTATACATACATATCTCAGGGTGATGAATGAGGAATACGTGATTCATCTAGCAATTTACGACTGCAATGCACGTTTGATTGCAAAATCAGGATTTTCCTGACGATTGAATAGACTTATGTGGAAGATACACTAGATCACCATGTTGTCCTGCGAGAAAATCCTAACAAAGACATGGGGGAGGATTTCCTCGACATCGTTTTCCCCCGGTCGTGTAGACTTGACCTTTGTGCAATCCAATCATTCAAATACAACCTCTAATACTAAGTGTGTGTCTTAAGTGTGACATAACACCCAACATTGAAATGGGTAAACAAGGGGTGACATCTTGTTTCTTGGTGTGTTGTTTCTCAAGTCTTCACCAACCTGTGTTGGATCTCCTCTTATACAAATTCAAAATCATAATCTCGGATGCAAGTGGTTAGCATGCTTCTGACACTATAGAGTATGATTTGAGTCATCGGTGGTTTTCCGTGGATAATGTCGAGTGACACTCTGCAAGTGCCTAAAAGATTCATGAATTCACATGCAAGATCTGTTCCAAGTAACTAAAACACTCAGCCCAAGCTGTTGGCCTAAGGGTGAGTGTGCACCCTGGAAGGTCCCTAGCAGTGGCTGGTTCACACCCTCAACTGTTTTGGAGAGACTGAAACTATGGAGGCAACAGGTTCCAAGGATGGCAGAAAACTAGTGAGAGAGTGAGGCAATAGTTTTGGCCCCAGTTTACTGAGAATAAACTCTGTTATCAAGGCTCAAAAGCAGTGGAATTTTTTAGCCACTGATCTAAGCTTTCCAGAACAACAAAGCATGCCAGATTTGAATCTTCCTAGCAGATTCTATGGCTTCTAGAGTGGCCCCTGGTAGGCTATTCTTTTTTCCCACCTAGGAAGGCATCCCTTCCTTCCTCTAGAAGCTTCTGCCCCTTCCTATATTTCTCAGCTTGCTTCTAGTAGGAGGGAAGGTATCCACAAGACCAAGACACCTGTAGATGCCTTGTAGGACAAGTCACCCCTTCTAGAAGGTGTGCCACCTTCCTGGACCTTACCCGAGCCTTCTAGAACTCAAGGAGGAATTTTAGAGGTTGAGCTAGCTTCCTGGTATCTATTGTCCACCTTTCTTGAGGCAGGGCAGAAATTCTTCTTATGGAACTTGAACCTGGGCCCCTGCCTCTAGAGGTGGACATTATTGACCACTAAGCCACTGAGACTTGACTTTTTGGTGTTCCTTTTTGGAGTCACTCCTGCCATGGTGAGGAGCATCTCTCCAACACATGCCATATGGTTCACACATTATTTGGGACATATATTGAGCATCTGATTGGTCCACCAGGTTTGACCATCAGGAGGAGAACGGAACCCCATCAATACGGTACTGATCTTTCAATCCATTCCTTTCTTCATCTTTAATTGAAGGATCCTTACCTTCAATCACAGATTTTGTCCCACAGGTTTTTCAGGTAGTGCCTAAGAATTCCTTGAAAGAAAATGTCACATTTTAAACTTGTTCATCACTGTCTGCAAGCATATCTTGCAAGGCCAATCGAGCCTTTTGCGCTATTCTAAACGTGGCAGGCGCTATCGCACGAGCAGTCTGACACCTCCATCCAAAGTGTGCGAAGGTTCCAACCAAGGACTAGCATGTCAGACTGCCATAAACAGGTGGTATGGAATTTTTGTAAGGCACAATGCATCACAAATGAACTGGTTTCCAATTCTCTAGCAAGTAAAAGATGGGTTCATTCCACTATCAAGAGAATGATAGAAGGAGGTACCAAATGTTTATCGAAAACTCAGTTATGTACCCCAGATGTATTATATAACGGTTACCTAATAAACTCTTCAAGGAAATACTTTCTTCAATGAAACGCATGTAACAAATATGAACGAGTATAAGATCAGTAGGATAGATGAATTTCACTGCCACAGTGAGTATGAATTTGTGGTTTGGTACATGGATTTGGTGAGTCCTTCCTCGCAAATACTTATGGTAGTGTGGCAAATTGTGTGTAAAAGCTTTATATGGTAGGGGAGTATTGGTGGTGTTCCTTCGCTAGTGATCGAGGTCACGGTCACTAAAAGAAATTCCATCTTGGAGAAGCAATAAACCACCACATGGATGGTGTAAAATCCCCCTAGAATTGCAAATAAATTCTTCAGGAAACCGACTATGATATTTTGCCAAGGTTTGATGTGTAATAGCAACTGTTGGTTCCTCTGATCCTTGTGTTATTGGACAAGTTGATACCCTTCATATGATATCACTGTGTCAACTTAATCTTAATTCTTCATTACAATGCTAACCTAGATCATGACAATATGAATCGTAGTGTGACGTTTTTGGTGGCATGACAAACTCCCAAGTAATTTTTCATCTCCATCAAGTTCCATCAAGCTAGAACCTGTTTTTGTTGTAGTCTTTCAGTTTCTTTGTTTCTTGTGAATAGAATCTATGTTTTTTAGCCTTGCTTAGTGTGTACAGTGTTGATGTGATTTACTTGGTTGATGACTGAGCAGGTATGACTGACTGTCCTTGTCAGGCAATGCAAGATGGATTCTTCATTTCTGAAGGAAATCTTTCCATTAATTTTGTTGATGGTTGATACCTGTACGGGATTTCAGGTCATATTGGTCGGTTTGGACATAACACCGACCAATATGGTGGCATAACAAACTCCCAAGCAAAGTTATCATCACCATGATGTTCCATCAAGCTAGAACCTGCTTTTGTCTTAGTCATTCAGTTTATTCATTTCTTGTGATTAGAAGCTATGCTTGTGAGCCTTGCTTAGTGTTTAAAACATTGATTTGATTCACTTTGTTGATGATTGAGAATGCACAACTGACTCCCCTTGTCAGGTAATGCAAGATGGATTTCTCATTTCCCAAGGAAGTCTTTCCATTAACTTTGTTGATGGTTGAGACCTGGCTGTGATTTCAGGTCATATTGGTCAGTGTGCACAACGTATCTTTGGTGTTTCAAGTTTCACCACCACATTTAAAACACATGCACAAATTTGAGAAGGCAATAATGTTACTTGAATTCTTCATCTCGGGCTAAAAACGTTGATGTGACACGTTACCTATGGTTTTCCCCCATAGACATTGTCTGGTAGAAACATCGCTCCAGTATATCTGTGGGTTTTATCCACATCAAGGGTATTGTTTGTTATCAATGATTTCAGGTACAGGGCTAATGACGAGGTCCTAGTAATTCTCAAAAAGTCAAACACTCTCCTTTACTGCCTTGCTAACACCACTTGTTTCGCTTTGTAGTGAGACAAAAGGAGGGGTATGTAAACTCACAAATAGGGTTTTACATGTTGATGGCGATAGTCACATGAACAAAGAAAAACTGGGTGCCATGAATACTGGCTTGCGTCTGCCAATGAGCAACTGCCAAAGTCTTTCCGAGTCCATGGACACATGCCCACCACCATAAGGTGTCCAAAAGGCTTGATTGCCTAGCATATTAGAAGCAACTTTGCATGTAAATAACTGGGAACATTATTTGTTTTGTATGAACTATAGCAGCTTTTCAAGATTTCCATCGTCCACCTTTGGATTGCACATGTACAGCATGGTGTTGTCAAGGATTTGTGACAACATAATCGTATTGGCTTCTTGCTGCTATCAACTACGTCACAACTATCACTACATTTATTCAATCTCAACAAATTCCTGACCTTTCTTGAGAATCCTTCCATACAATGATGACACAGGTCGAGGTCTTCATTGTCTTCCTTAAATCCCTTGTTAGGTTCCAATGCTTGGAAGTCCCCCATGAGCATGTCCTTTGTCATGTGGATATTGTCCGCTTGCAAGCTGGCTTGGTCATTGTGTGTTTCCTAAGCTCTCGCATACTTATTGGTTTCATTGAGGTTTGCACAAGTTGCCTCAAGC
The DNA here is from genome assembly GCA_023375785.1 of Penium margaritaceum. Classification (NCBI taxonomy): domain Eukaryota; kingdom Viridiplantae; phylum Streptophyta; class Zygnematophyceae; order Desmidiales; family Peniaceae; genus Penium; species Penium margaritaceum. The sequence continues at coordinate 41,125 of SZWC01008779.1, forward strand.
GATGTGGTCACTTGCAGGTTGGCTTTTTGGCTTGATGCAATGGGCAGAAAAAAACTTGAAACCGTGAGGAGCGCGTGATTAAGTTGTTATCACCCTTCCTTGTGCAACTAGCACATCCTTGGTCTAGTGAACATTGCTCAAGTATCCACATAGGTATTTTCTCTCTGTGGTCCTCTTTTTTACATTCAACAAGGCCTCTAGACAACCAACCCAGATGGGTTGATCACCTAGTAAAACATTATGTATCATGAGGATGCCACGATTGGCACAAAATCACACAATAAGACAAGAAATATACTCCGCCATGGGCGGCACGATCATGTGGTTTGCCTAGGCGATGACTCATGGCACTAGGTAATCTCAGTCACTGGATATGATCTGAGGCCTTCACAACAACAGAAAATGCAGGAGAAAATGTACCTTTTTAAAAAAACACAACACTAAAGCCATGAGAAGATAAAGGCATGTGTGAAAAACACCATGTGAGTCATTTTCCTACCTGTATTGACTATTGTTATACTTCATTTTCCTCTCCCCAGACTCCTTCTGCTTCTTAGTGGCATTCTCGCTTGATGGCATGACGGTAGGCAGGCCTCGCAGGCCCACAAGGAAGGCGACTTCTTCCTTTCTAGTGTATCCTTGCATGGGGGTCTATTTGGATATAAGGTGATCCTTGCATGTATACCCGGCCCAAACGATAAACAAACAAGATTGAAAATACAAAATGGGTGATTGTTTAACAGCATGTCTCCTCTCAAATTCAAAAATAGAATGTATGGATCATTGCTCGACGTCACAGAGGTGGAAAATCTTATATACATTCAAGTAGAGCGTTGTGCTGCCATCTGCGATGCTAAAAATGACTAAAACTCATTCCTTAGGTGGTCTGCCATTTCGCTACAATGACATGATTGTTCCATCAAATGTTTTAACAAAATAGTGGCCCATTGCAGGTATCACTCTTGCTCATCATACAAGTGTTGCTGGGAAAGAAAGAATCAATGAACCCAAAGCGACATTTCTTTGTTTCGACATACGGCTTTTTCAATTGAAAACTGTTAGCCATCAAAGAATTATTTGTGTCTATTCAAAAGGTCGACATCCTTTGCTGCCCTCGAAAACAATATTGTGCGTGTCACGAGGCATCGTAGGGGCCACTAGGAAGCTGTTGATCCTTTCATTGTTCCCACTCAATATCCACTGAATGGGCTCAACCTACACTTTGTAGTATGCTTGACATTAGAATTGGCGCACGTAGTTGATCTTATGACTTCCCACCAACTCTACTTTTGACAATCAAATGGAAGATAACCCACGGTCATCATGCAACCCATCACGGTAATCACTATGTTGTGGTCGTGGCCGTTTGGTGGAAACAAAATTATGCACATCATTGA
>SZWC01008779.1:44030-56200 GCA_023375785.1 Penium margaritaceum
TTTCTCTCTCTCTCTCTCTCTCTCTCTCTCTCCCTCTCTCTCTCTCTCTCTCTCTCTCTCTCTCTTTCTCTCTTGCCCACTATCTCTCTTTCCCTCTCGCTTGCCATCTCCCATTGTCTTTTCTCACTCGTGATAGTGAGGAGGGGAGGGTGATCTTGAGAGCTCAAAGGCCTTGACCCTTGAGATTTTGTGGCTTCTTTCTTGTTGATTGAGTAATTGTTGCTTGATTGTACATGGGTGGGTCAAGCCCAGTCACTGACCAACCGCCCGCCACCGAGTTGCTAGTCGACAAGTTGGTCAAAGGCCATAAAGAGACTGGGTGACAACTTGTATTGGCTGCAATGAAGGGGGAGGGCCAAAACTGAGTTATGATTAATCACTGCAAGTTCACACAATTGTCGATCAGTGTATCAAAAAGTGTATTCTTGTATGCAAACAATTCTCACAAACCATCCACATGAATGCATGTCAGAAAAGCCCATATTTACATTCCTTCTGTAACATGAAATCTATACTGGGCTCTACATGATATTTAGGAGTTTTCACGGACTGTCCAGGTTCACTAGTTCGTTCACTTCCCAATACACATGTTGATGCACTGTTTCACATTTGAGGTGATTGGTCATACATGCACATTCGACCACTTCCTGTAAAGGTCGACAGAAGTTGCACAAACCATACCGGCATTTTGATATCTTGCATTTAATTTCTCAACAGTGCCAGAATTTTATAAAACTCCATCTGGATATTCTCAAAACTCCCTGACTTCTTAGCAGATATTCTCAAAACAACCACTCACGATGCGATGTCGCATGCGTCGCTCGACTTGAGCACCAAAAACCTGACATATGATCCTGATTCTCACTATCGTGTAGACGTGTTAGACATATCCGACACCTATCATTTAATTCTACGTATTGCTAGTCATAAAGTATAAACTGTCCCAATTTCTAAAATTGTCTTATGCTTAAATCCTCATCCCTGTGAACCACCTACAGTCCGTTCAACATGGCACTTGGTATCACAGTGTAGTGGCACTAGAGGGGTCCGACACATAAACGACAAGGCGAAGACCCCATACAAGGCACTGTCCACAAATTTCCAAACCTCGCAATGAAGAAGGTGAATAGAGCACGTGCATTTGGCTATGAGCAACAGTAGTCGAAAAGACTCCAAAGAATTTGGATCAATAGCACACTGCTAATGATACTCTCCAGGTGAACAACAAATTTTACAAAAAATGGGATATGCCAGAAAATTTTGGGACTCAAGAGCCGCAATGCTCATCTACTCCAACATCTCAACGTTGTGATGGAGGAGCTACATAATGTGTCTCCACGAGAAGCAGTACTCACCAAGAGCAATATTCAACTCTTGAGTAAACTCCGGATTCAACCAGCACCTCCTAAGTAGTTTGATCCAACAAATTCCAAGGGACTGATGGTTTAAACATGGCTGAGAAGTTTGGAGTGTACTTCACTGCTGCTCAGGTCAACACCGATAAAAGAAAAGCTGACCTGGCAGCCTCACTTTTGCATAACATGGCTCTAGGTTGGTGAGCCGATCTAAAGACTATCCAATGTTAGTAGGAGACCGCCAGAGCCAAATCAACAGCTCACGCGACCGCTTTCACGTTGTTGATCACATGTGTTCTACTCCTCCAGCCGAGAAACCCAACGTGGTAGGATTCACAGACTCACAGGATAGCTGGACTGGCTTTGCTTGTGCCATACTCTCAAGCTTTTGGAAAGATGAGTGAGAAGTCTAGCATAATTTACAAGCTCTAACACTTTCTTTAATTATTTAGCCTGGCACATTATACGTGGAAATTCCGTGAAATCATGTCCGGTAGTGACATCGCTTCTGACGAACTCCGTTTGCACTAGAACAATGGCCTCAAGCGCAACATCCACCGAGAGATTGTCATATTTGGCATCCAGGATGACCATTTGCGAATGGTCCCATTAACTAATCAAATTGAGGACACCAACTTTAGCGCTCGAATGCAGGAATCGTAGGGTTGGCAACCCAAAATGCACAAAATGCAACATGGCAGAGAAAAAACACAGTCCACACAAACCTCATCTCGACGGAGATTGGCCCCACCAATCAATATGATCAATTTTTGTGTTGGAATTACTGGAAGCCGGGACATATTTTATGTGGATGTTAAAAATGACATCAACAGGCAAAAAAGGGGAAGAATCCACAAATAAAAATGAGGACTTAAGAAACCACAAAGAAAACATTGCATGACAAACCTCCTGTACATTTGGAGAATTTTGTGCCGATCGACTGCCCATCTAGATGGCTCACAACGTCATAGAAAAGAGTTCTAACTTTGACAAGGAGTACAATGATGAACAAATGGCCATGCTTCTATGAGTACAGTCAAGGGGTCTAGAACGGTACTGAAACTACTCAGAAGAGCATCTTCTCATAGCTACAGAAGCAGCGACATGGTTAGAAGTTGGATTTGTACACCAAGCTGGGAGTGTAGAAGGAAAAACCATCCATGGACAACTACACATTTCTTGAATTTGTGAATCACTCCGAGTGCAAATCGGAGATTTGCATGACGCAAGGGTCTAGAAGACTTGCCCAATGAGCACCCATAGAATCATCATCGGGCAAGATTTCATGTACCAACACCACCTGTAATTAGTCTTGAGTAGCAGAGCAATCTACAATAGAATCAATGGTAAGGAATGACACCTATCCCTGTTAAGGAAACCCACATCGCAAAAACAGTCATAGAAGCAACAGAGGAGAAAGCAGGCATCAAAACATTACACGCAACCGGTATCGCTGTATGTGACAAAGTGTTACCTTTGGTGCGGAGCACAAGCGTGGCTTGTCCACATGAGAACAAGGGAAATAGAGGAGATTGCGGTAGCAGACAGGACGGCATTGGCCTCACCACCTGACAAGTTTGTAGCCGTTTCAGAGCAGCTTGCATCTCTTATCAAAGAGTTTGAGGGATCTTTTTAGATGAACTACCTCGAGAGCTACCTTCATAGCAAGACGTTAATCATCACATTGACCTGATGCCAGGCAGCAGACCAATGGTCAAGGGAACCTACCAAATGAGTCACCACGAGCTAAACAAACTAAAGTAAAGAAATGAACGAGATACTTGGTCAGGGGTTCATCAGGCCATCCACATCACCCTATGCCATTCCTATACTATTGGAGAATTCTTGGAGAATTCTTGGAGAATTCGCCTATTCTTGTGGAGAATAAAATCAGTGAAATGTGGATGTGCATGGCTTACCAAACATTGAATGACATCACCACCAAGAAATCCTGCCCCTTCCATAAGCGGATGAAGTTTTTGACAAAATCCGTGGAGCAATGATTTCCACTAAGATCAGCTTATGCAACATCTATCATAAAATCCATGTATCTGACAAGGAAATCGAGAAGATGGCATTCCTCACAAGATACAAAGATTTGGATTTCACAATTTCCCATGACACATTTTTGGTAGCGATGAACATCTTCCGCCCGTACCTCGATGACTCTGTCGACATGTACCTCAATGACATCTTGGTACCCTACTGCCTTTTGATTTCGATATCAAATATTTATTAGGGGACGGCAAATTCATTTATGGGTTACTGTATGAGACACCTGAATAGTAGAAATCTAAAACTGATTCGCCCGTCGTCCGGCAAAAATAAACCAACTACCCATCGGCGGCCGCTACCGCCAAGTCAGTAACAAAGAAAATAGACAAAAACATATGACGAGGCCGCATGCCATGCGCTGACAACGCATGGCATGCGGCGCCCTCAGCTAGTATCAAAAACCCCTTCGTTGAAGGGTTTGTGATACTAGCAGTGGGAGGTTTGTTTAGAGTTTTAGGGGCGTTCGAGACTCCCCATCCGTTGAAAGGAAACCTTCTCGACCCCGCTACCGCGAGGCCCAGTAGGAGCCCGCGCAAAAGAAAACCCTAAAACCCCAAAAGTAATTCAGGGTAGGGTTTGATTGCGGTTTTTCCGCTAAAAGAATAGGTTGGCGTGTATAAAATAATGTAAAAAACGAAAGACGGGCGTTTTTGCTTGATTGTGATGACCCCTTTGCTGGCACGGGCAGAGCCCGCGCCAAACATAAAACCCTAGATCGAACTGGGGGTTTGCGTGTCAAAAAACAAAATGGGGTCATCGCTCCCTCGCAATTCTCGTGTGGCAGCGATATCCCCATGCAGTTTTTTTTCATGCTCACCCGTTGACGCATGTCGCGAGCGAGCATCATTTTAAACTGATTTTCAAAAGCCCAATATTTTTGCCACTACTGGGCAGATGAGAGTCACACTTTGCGTTTCATGGGCATCTGCGCTACTTGGCCCTTCACCTTCATTTATTCAGCTCCACACTGGATTTTTTTTTTCTGAAAACGGATATGTTTTGTTGTTTGTCTGAGTTCTTTTTGGCGCTCGAGGAGCGAGCAAGACAAGAAATGTGATCGCGTGATCCCACGCGGTCACGCGATCATGTCAATTCCGGTGTCGGACGTGCACCGACACCGGGAAATGCGATTGTAAGGTCCAAAATGGACCACTTGCGAGCATGAAAAACACAAATTCAAAGCTACAACTTGAAGGAATTTTGCCCCATTCGAAAAAAAAATGTGTTCCCGAAGACGAATCAAGACTACATATGGTAAACTGCTTTAAAGGGTGAGATGAATAATCGCTACGGTATACACCCACATCTTGAAGGAGCACAACGGACATCTATCAACTTCAGTCGCCATTCGATAGAGTTTATGGGCCATGTCATCGATGGATGACGGATCACCATGGACGCAAAGAAAGTGGTGTTGGTCGATGATTTTCCAATTCCGACCAAATTTCAGGACATATAGGTGTTTTTGGGATTCTCTAAATACTACCGTCGATTCATAAAGGAATATGCTTGGGTATCATCACCTCTCTTTACTCTCACTGAAAAAATCACCGAGGGGAGTTAAGGGGACAAAGAACAAGAAGCATTCAACTATTTGAGAAATTCATAGACCTCAATTCTAGCCATATTTTTGGTGGATCCAATAGCTAACTATGTTATGGCCACAGACACATCCATTATAACAATGGGATCCATTCTACTATAAGAGAACATCAATGGGGAACGACCGCTTGCATACATGCCAAAAGAGTTACACGAGTCCAAACTCAACTGTTCAGTGTACGAAAAAGAGATCCTAGTGGTCGTGCATGCATTCAAGACTTGGCGGTGTTTTCCGGAATTCCTATGTTGTGTCATCCACACCAACCACCATGCCCTAAAACATCTCAAGACTTAGCCAAATTGCAGTTGTCGATAGACTGAATAGATGGATTTTCTCGATTTCAACATCGAGTACCGGTCTAGAGAACAAATCCAGCAGATGCTCTACGTTAACATCCAGACTTAATGGCTGAGATTACAATGTTATTCATCGATCGATACCCGTACCTCACAAGACGGCTCACAAAGGGATACGAGGAGTTTGGCAAGTACAAGAAAAATGAAGTTATGCTTAAACGGCCCCTTCTCGAAACATTGATCGATTTGCCAATTTGTTTTTACCACCGAATGGGGAGTTATGGCAGATGCTATTAGAAGAATTGCATGACATAGGCTTAGTTAGAAATTTTGGTGAAGACAAGACAGTTAAGAAGCTGACAAAGTACTAATGGTAAGATCAAATGCAAACTGATGTGACACCATCCTTCAAATTGTGCGAGATCTATCAGTGGAAACACTCCTGTTGTAAGAGACCACCAAGACCACTAGAATCACTTCCCATCCCAATGAAGCCGTGGGTTGACGTCGGCATGGAATCTCTGGTAGGGCTGCCTGTCAATCTGGAAGGATACGATGACATCCTCGTGGTGGCGTACAGATTTTATGAAACAGTGCACTTCATTATGAAAATGACCATCGGCACCGCACGACTACATGGGGTACCATGTACCATCATCAATGACAGAGATGACTACTTCACTAGTCATTTCTGGCACAAAATAATAGCACGGTATAGTATTCACATCCATTGATCAACTATGTTCCATCCTGATGTTGTGATTTGGGACGTTCCTGTTGACCTGTACAGTTTACCGTGACCACTTGGCTGTGTCCATGCCCATGCATATCCCTGATGCGGACCCAAGTGGCTCGGGTGCGCTGTCTAGTGGTTGACCAACTACTCGCACCTTACCGACGACTCCCATAGAGTCCTGAATGATGTCTGGGACCTTCTGCAGTTTTTCTGCAGCCAGTAAGAGTTTATCGGTGTCCCAATTTGCATGCTTTTGCATTGTGTGTCCACCGTTTGATGCTGGATGCATACACGTAACCAGTCATAGCGTTGGGCTTGAGATTCTGCACGTTTATGTTCAGATGGCGTAGCGTTCTGTCATGTCTACGCTCGGCCAGAACAATGATTATAAGCCGGTTTAAGGACAGACCTTGCATTGCCGCATGCGACATCCGCTGTGCACCACAGCAGGTATTTATGCCATGGACCTATCATTTTTCATCTCTCTCTGCAAATACTATTGAAGTATTGTGACACTTTGACTTGTGTCTCCTAACGCGACTCTTGCTGTTGTGTGTACGGCCTGTGACTATCGTCATTGTCTGACCTGGCACTGACGCCTTGTCAGCGGCTGTGTTTCTAAGTAGCTTCCACGCATCTTCTCATGGCATCAGAGTAGCGAGACAGTTCTCACCGAGCTGCGCAGCAGAGACACAGCAGAGCAGTAGCAGTGGGCATCACCATTGTAGCTAGTTCATTGGGACCTGTCGACATTGTCCAACTACCGCCAAGGTTACCCGCCTTCAGTACGTGAGAGTGTAGCAACAGCAGTTGCTAGTAGCAAGAGCAACAAGCTGCACCTATATCAGGCGGCAGCCACCAAAAACTGCTGGCATTGGCACTAGAAACAACAACAGGTGGTAGCTACAATAGGGAGCAGTGGGCAGTAGCAACAAGCAGCGAGCAGAGAGCGGTAAGCAGCGTGCTGCAAGCAGTGAGCTGCCAACAGCTGCAACAAGAAACAGCGCTCAGAAGTAGTAGCATTGAGAATTAGTAGCAGTAGTAGCAGTGTAGTAGAGCAACAGCACAGCAGTAGCGCGGTGCAATAGTAGTACTCAACAATAGTCTCGCTACAACACAGCAGAAGCGTGCAGCTGCTGCCACCGCTGCACAAGCTGCTATGCGGTTAGTGTTGTAGCCGCCGGCGCAGAAGTAATACTAGCCAAGCGGAAGTTACTGTGGAGCTTATTTGCAGCTTCTGTGCAGTTGCCACATAGCCCCCTGTGTAGTGGAGCAACAACCGCGGGTGTTATAAAAAAAAGCTATACCGATGTCAACATTTCCCTTGCTAACATCATCAGGTCCGTGCTGATGTCAACAAACCTCTGCTGACGTCACCAATTGCCTTCGTGAAATTCTTGGGTCGGAAAGTTAAATAGTGTCAGCGATTCAAGTCCCCAAGAAACGGTGACAGTTGTGCAATCCGACAAGTTTACATTATCCATTACGCCATGCCGCGCGAGTTTGTCATGGAGTTTTGCCTGTTCCTTGGAGAGGCCGGCATAGGCGCGGTTGCTGATCCACGTCGGGGCTGGGACATTACATATTCCTTGCTTGCTGCAGAGATGCACGCTACCCTTGCAGCTCACATTCACGCCTTTCACTTCCTCTGTCAGGGACCTGCCAAGCCCGCAGCCAATTACTGGTGGCGGGCCATGCGTATCTACACGCGCCTTGGGACTTCAGGAGGTCTTCAACTGTGTGTGCTCCATACACTCATGCTTGGAGTTCATCTTGAGCACACAGACATCTTCTCGGGATACAACGGTGGCGTGCTTGAGCCCTTCTCCACCTCCCTTTAGCTTCTTCCTTGGGTGCATAAGCTTTTCCTCTAGGTGACTTCCGCACATGAGGCAACCGTGGTCCATCAAGAGAGGCCCCTTGCTGTAGTGGTCATCGCGTTGCCACCAACGCCCCTCTCGCAGTCCGATCCTCCATCCTCTAACGCATCCTCCTCTTCCCCTTCCACCCCAATTACCCCGACTCAGACGTAGTGTCTGGCAGCAGTGGCATAGGGGAAGTAGGGGAAAAAAAGGCACGGTTCGGGCCAGCAACAGTTACCGGGCGGTAGCAGTGGACGTACTGTCCACTTCTACAATTATGGAGGCGTTCATCATTACACCGAGTGCAAGCAGCCGCTTGAGTGGGCGCGGATCACTCGCAGATCTCAAGCTGCACACTCACAGTGGTCTACGTTGAGCAGCACAGCCTCTCGTCGCGCGGCGACCACGACCGCAGCAATTCCGCTTTCCCACCAGCAAGTAGTGGCAACCCGGATCCACGTGATTGCACCAACGCCGAGCTCCATCACCTTCTGGCGCTTTGTTTTTAGGGAGATGTGAGTGTGTTGTCACAGCCGGATTCTTCACACACTATTTGTTTGTTTGACCTTATAGCTCGTGATGACTCGTGTGGGGGGGCACAACTAGCATGTCATGATGATGGGCCTGACAGTACCGATTGGATTCATGAGTCACCCCTTGTGTCCTTCGTCGTTCCTCCTCATCTGTTACTCAGCGCTCGTCTGAGCCCAAGTAATCCATTGCCCGTTCCACAATGACGTTCTCCTGTCGTGATCTTGGTGGCACCTGGATCATCGGTTATAGTGCCACTCACCACATGACTTGTAATCGTAGTGACTTTGTCTTCCTTGGTCTTGTTCTGTTTGTTTGCTCCGTTCGCTCAAGCTCTAGTCAGTCGTTGCCGGTCTAGGGTGTTGGGGTTGTGTGCTTCGATGGTTTTTTTGGCCCCCTCTATATTTCAGAGGTGCTTTTTGTGCTTGACCTTGAGCTCAGCTTACTTTTTGTACGTGCCTACACACTGATGGGAGTCTTTGTCGAACACACCACCAACTCCACGACTATGACCGTTGTTGATACTCATACCATTGTTCTTCGTTCCTCTGTTGTGGATGATATGTATCGTGTCCCCCTAGATTCTTCTTCTCCCTACTCCCCTTCTCCTCCCGCACGTGTATCTTTCATTGGTGTTTTCTTTGTTGAGAACTAGCAACTGTTGCATCATCGTCTATGTCATCTGGGCTCCAACAGTGTGTTGAAAATCATTCGGATACAGCCCGCACTCGGACTTGACGTAGCCTCTTTTGAGAAGCCACCAAAGACCGATTGTGTGTTCTGCGCTCAGAGCAAGATGCATTGTTGCACCTACCCTGACTCCCATTCATGAGCTCTTCGCCTTCTCGAGTTACTCCATTTGTACCTTCTTAGTGCTCTACTTATAGAGTCATTTTTTGATCAGGGTTGATACGTTCTAACCTTGACTGATGATTTCACTTGAATGCGGTGGATCTACAGCCTGCGCCAGAAGAGCAATGCCGGTCTCGTAGTTTGCCTTTGGCTAGTGATGGGTGAGCGTCAGTCCTGCCACACGCTGCATACATCCCGCTCGGATCGCAGCAACGAGCTTCTTGGTGAGATGGACAGTTTCTCTGCTGAACACATGGTTTTGCACCAGGTCTCCGCTCCTGCAACTCCTCTGCAGAACAGTGTCTTTGAGTGCTGGAACCGCACCATGGAGAATGCGGTTTGTGCTATGCGGTTTGAGTGCGGTCTCCCTAAATCCTTCGCATTTGAAGGATTTGCTTACATGACGTGGGTCTGGAACCGTCTCCCGCACAGTCCTCTTCCGGACCAAGTTACAGTATATGAGCTCTGGTTTGGCCACCGTGCCGATCACGTCTTGCTCATGTCCGGGGATCTGTGGCTTCAGGGTGGTATCCTCTGGACGAACAGGGGTCCAAGGTCTCCCCGCGGGGTCGCTTGTGTGCCCTTGTGGACATCTCCCCGCGGTTGAATGCCTGGTGTTTTTGGGACTCTACCCATCATCGCATTGTTGAGTCTCGCAACGCGCTCTTCTTTGAGTCTCTATGACCTGACCTCTAACATGTTGATGTCCGTCACACACGTTCTCATGTGTGAGGATTCTCGACGGTTTGGGGAGTGTGGGCCTATGAGCACCTTTCATCCGGTTGATGTGTCCGTTCAAGCCCCATCCACATCTCGGTCTCCGGCTCTTGATGACCTTGCAATCATAGATGTTGGCCCAGAGACCTCTCCAGCCCATCCAGTCTCTACCCCTCTTCCCTTGTACCCCATAGGGACCTATGATGCTGTATCCATGTCTTCCACTACTCCTGCCTCTGTGCATGATCATATATCTGCTTCTGCTGCTACACCCAACTCTGTGTCTCCTGTCATTTTACCAGCATTGAGTCACACTACATCACCTCCACCTTTTCCTCAGTCCTCACTAGATGTGGTCGTGCGTGTCTCTCAGCCTAAGGTGAGTCCGTCAAGCCCAGGTTACTCGCGTGGGCCCGGTGGTCGTCTTCGACCATTCGTCTCCAGAGTCCAGCGAGTGTCAGGTCCCGCACCAAGACGCTCCACTTGCAGCGTTGCGAGTGGTGATCCTGCACAAGGACCCCAGGCCAAGGTGTGCGCACAAATCACACAGAGATACATACAGCGTGCCCTGTATGACACAATCTGGTCACTTGCAAGTTTTGCATCGCTTGTGATGTAGTAGCTGACCTTGTGGTCTTTAGGCACAGCTCTGAGGCGTGTCCACTCGCCACTCAGAGCTCTCCCTCGTTGGCGCTTGATCCGAGCACATAGAGGGAAGACCTCCCACCAAAGGATGCAGTGCGTTGTCAGCATCAGCTACCTCACAAGCCTACTGGACCGTGGTAGGCTCCAAAGCTTGTGAGGGAAGCCCACCTGCGATAAAACGAGTTGTGACATAACCGGCAATAGAGGCCTTGAGGGCGTTGTGTAGCTCATGATCAATGAGTGCATAGCCCATAGTAGAGTAAGGATGGACTACGTTAACAGTGAGCCTGAGTGCATCTAGGCCAGTGAGTCTCGCGGAAGAGCCAGGAGTAGTGGATGATGCACTGGGATGAGTGCAACACTAAGGGGGCTGAGAGACATGAGAGGTAGAGTGTTGAGGAGAAGAGCAAAGCATCACTCTGTGTGTATGGCTGAAGACTAACAAGATGAGCCATTAATGCAAGGGGGGAAGTTGAAAAACCAGGCTCTGAGGCATCAACAAACACTAAGGTATGTGGTGCAGGCATCTATGGTAAGTCAGGAATAGAATTTGTTCGTGACTGCGTGGAGACACCGGTAGGGTGGCTATGTTGGAGTGCTAGTGGGCATAGATGCAGAGCCATTAAAAGCAAAGAGAGAGGGTGCCAGCAACAACTCTTAGGAAGACACGGTTGGTGAGATCGAGGACAAACTAGGGTAATCATCTTCCGTGAAAGGGAAAGATGAAGATGGAGGGGAGGAAGAAGGACCAGATGTGGGAGCCGTGTAGGAGGGATCCCTACAAGGAGGGATCCTCGCGAGGCCGGAGGCTGGGAAGGAGCCATCCTCCCCAAGCCAATGGAATGAAGGCAGAGACAAAGATGAAACAACATGGGATAAGTCACAAGGAAAGACATCCTCAAAGAAATGAGCATCCCAGGATTCAATGACCCGGGAGCAGTTAGTGTCCTAGAAGCGCTAAGCCTTAGATATAGCATATTTACCAAGGAATGTGCAAAGACGTACACAGGGGCTGAGCTTGTCATCCCAAAGGTCCTCAGGGAGCCAGACAGCAGCGACATAGGCCCAAACGTGAGGAAGGCACAGGTCTGCTCGACGACCAAACCAGCGGTCAAAGTGGGTGACATGACGGGAGAGAGGATCATGAGGAACGCGTTCTTTTCATTGCTGGGGTGTGTAGGGGGCAGATGGCTCCATACACACCTTGCGTGATGTGAGGAATCTGGCAGTGGGACCCATGAACCCCCCGTACATTTGCAACAAAAGACCCAAAGATGGCAACCACAAGCAAGCCCTACCTAGGGAATCCATAACTCAAGAGTAGAACACACATCACTTTTCTTCTTGAGAGCAAAGGCCCAGCACATAAGGGTGCACATCAAATCCTAGGATTCTTGATTCATTTTCGTGAACCCGGTTCAGGATTCGGATCCACAAATCCGGATCCACCCCATGGATTCAAACCGGGATTCTCAAATCCCGAGGCAAACATTGGGGGAGGGGGGGGGGGGGGGAAGT
>SZWC01008779.1:56259-67838 GCA_023375785.1 Penium margaritaceum
GGGGGGGGGGGGGGGGGGGGGAGGAAGTTAGACTGAAGGGCTCGCTTGAATCCAACAGCCAGCCTAAAAGTCAGGGGACCTCTCGCCAGAAATTCTCGTGACAGGCTGTTGCAAGGATTCTGGCGATACGTCTGGCTCCGCGTTGCTGTCGGCGACAGCAACGCGGAGATGCTGGTAATTTCATCTCTCTCTCATTGGTCCATAATCCTTCGATCCAATGGGAGAGAGAGGGTGTATCCATCGCTGCTTTCACGAAGGTCCATAGTAGTGGGAGGGCTTTGAATGTTTCACAACATGTGTTTGTGAACTGTTTGAGAGTCTTCGGCCTCGCAACTTCAGTCGTTTACTCGAAGAGAGTAGGACGAGCAAACAACTAAGGATTTGTTGTTGAAATTGACGGCAGAAACACGCAATCCATGGCAAGCATGTGGACAGTCGTGAGCCATGAATGCCTCCGATAGGACCACGTGGTCCATAGGCGCCCATCTGGCAGCGTGAGCATTACTTCTCTGGCTATTGACGCCAACGCATCGACTGTCAAATTGGCGGTCGATACGTGAACTGAACCATCACAGTGTGAATGGCATCCAGTTTGACGTGCAAGCCTACAAACGGTGAGTGCCGAACCAAGTACTTGGACTACACGATGTTGCAAGGTATTGGTTGAAGTACAGAAAGTTGGTCAAAGTTTCTCGCCAGCTGTAGGTTTGCATCGCTTCTAACCCTGCGCAACACTATTTTTTACACCGCAACTTCTCTGAACGATATTTATTGGCTGCGGATAGATGTAGACAGACAGGAGGGACTCATGCACACCGTGGATACACACTGTTCTAAGGTATGCGATCAATGTCCAATGGTCAGAGACCCAAGATCGACGGCCCAGATTCTGTTGGGCAAAAACAATTGATGGCATACACAGTGTTTTTGTGTTCATTCTCTCAATGTGAGGGCGGGCTTCTCTACACTAACCGTCGGAAGATAGTTGCTGTTCCCCTTCGGATTGGGGGAAACAATACCTTGACACTATTTGCTATAGTCCATTTTGAGGGCCTCAATCGCGTAAGCAGTGCGTGCCATTGCCAACAGCACACACCAAGCTACCGATCAGTGATCGGTCGCCCGAGAGGCGGGCGACCGATCACTGGTCGGTGACCAGTCACAAATCACTGAGGAGTTGCAGACATCCAGGACACCGCCTGACCCTCACCCCGAGGGTCAGGACCTCTCGCGAGGGCCTCACGAGAGGGCATTCGAGCTTTGGGCCACCATGGCAGACGATGTTGCTGTCACTTTGACTGCTAGGGCGGAGGCAGAAGACGACAAGGATGACGAGGAGGAGGAAGTTGGAGACAAGTGGAAGTTGGGTGACAAGGAACCGAGTATGGTTTGGCAGGTGTTCAAGAAGGGTTTAGGGTTGCACCCGACAAAAGGACTGCGCGCAAAGTGCTCGCTGTGTCCCACGGACCTCCCCAACAACAACGGCGCCACCTCAGAGCTATGGAAGCACCTGCGTCTCAAGCACCGGGTGCGGTATCTGGAGCTGAAAAAGGAGGAAGTAGCCTCAAAGTTCAGAATGCCACCGCCAATGTTGCAAGCGTAGCTGCTGAATAGGGGGAAGCAGCAGGTGCAATGGTGGTGGCGGTGAATGCACATAACTCGGTGATCGGTCGGGGGGTGGCTGCTGTTGGTGCAGTGTTTTGCAAGCTCTACTTCAAGAGCTGCATTTGGAAGCATGTCATAGACAAGAACTGCAGCTTCCTGTCGATGGAGAGATACTGGCTGCAGCGTGCCCTATGGCATGGGAACCCGGCGTGCGACCTCCCTGGTCGAATGACCATCAGTCGGCAAATTCTCATAGCCGCCACAGCATTCCGCAAACGCATCAGGAAGATGCTCGCAAAGGTCACATCGGCCATCAAATTCACTATAGACGGGTGGAAGGGCGAGAAAGGGATGAAGTGCCTTGGCATGAATGCGCCCTGGATCGCCGACTTTAAGGTGATGTGTCCCGGTGCAGGACAGATTTTTCAGGCGGGGTGCTGGTCAGAGTTGTGTGCAGTGCAGGGTTCTGGACAGATTTTTCAGGGTTCTGGTCAGAGTTGTGTGCAGTGCAGGGTGCTGGACAGAGTTGGCAGTGTGCTGGTCAGAATTGTGTGCAGTGCAGGGTGCTGGACAGAGTTGGCAGTGTCCTGGTCAGAAATGTGTGCAGTGCAGGGTGCTGGACAGATTGTGTAGGTTGCTGGTCAGAGTTGTGTGCACTGCTGGGTGTTGGACAGATTTTGCAGGGGGCTTGTCAGAGTTGTGTGCAGTGCAGGGTGCTGGACAGATTGTGTAGGTTGCTGGTCAGGGTGATGGATAAGAGATTGCCAGAAAGTGACAAAAAACAGGTTGCTCGATAAAAAATCATCTGACAGCTCAGATGCATAGAGGAAAATTCACAGGTTCCAACGCACCTTACGGAACTCAATTTGGAGTCCGTTTGAGTGAGACATGGTTTTTCAAAGTTTGGAGACCATGGTTCGGGTTCAAGTGGCGACCGGAGCACTTTCAGCACAAAAGGCAGCCAAAATCATTGACCAGGACGGCAAGGAGCGGCCTTCAAGGAGAATAGGTGCCTGGAGGGCCTTCAAGAGACTTCAAAGAAGGAGCATTTGAGGATTATTGGCCGTGCAGGCCGTGGGAGACATAATTCTAATGCATGAGAGTGTGACTGCCGCTACTCACGCAAGAGTAGGAGTGAAGTAGAGGGTCAACTTTGACAGAGTGTATCTCAGTGCTCCTTTGGCCAAATGAGGCATACAAGGGCCTGTTAGAAATCTGTGATTATGTAAGTTTTTACTCAAGAGTCGAATCTGACATTCGCATTCTCTGCGTTCCTGCATTGGCCTTCAAATTTCATGTGTGTGCAACCTGCAACATCCTCTCACAAACAGTTGGTCCTGCCAAGGCGGCTCTTAGTGAGCCGGTTCAACTCCCTTAGGGCTGCCGCAGATTTCAGCAGTGGTATCAGAGCTAGAACAAGGCTTTGCCTCATCCTTGAGGCATTCCTTGCACTCTGTTGTGTGAGAGAGTTGTTTGGGGGCTGAATGTTGCACTACCATGGCGACATCTGCTTCGGTGGTGGCCGGCGTCAACATTTCCAAGTTTGAAGGCAAGAACTTCTTCAAATGGAGCAACAACATGAAGATGGTGCTGATGGAAAAGGGAATGTGGAGCCATGTGAGTGAGGAGGAACCAGTTCAGTCATCTCTCTCACCTCGTGAGGTCTCTACCTACCGCGTGAAGCGTGACCGCGCCCTCGCCACCATCTACCTCTACCTCGCCGAACGGCAACAACTCCTCGTCTGTGGCATCCTCACGCCTAAGGAGGTCTACAAAAAGCTTGAGTCCACTTATGCTTCCAAGTCAATCCTCATGAATATGCAGCTGCGTTGTCGCTTTCACACTATGAAGATGGATGAGTCCGGATCCATGATTGACTACATCAACATAGTGAAGTCTCTTGCTGACCAGCTAGCTGCAATTGAGTACCCTGTTAAGGAGCGTGTGCTCATGCTAACCATCCTCTCTGGCCTTCCTAGCAGCTACACTCCTCTCATTGCTGCCCTGGACCAGCGTGGTGACAAGCTCTCCTTCAACGATGTGGAGGAGAGCCTGCTATTTGAGGAGGAGCATCGCAAGGGAGATCAGGGTGGAAGCGGACTGGATGTCGCTCTCATCACTAACTCTGGTCATGGGGGTGGTGTTGCACCAACTAAGGGAAATGACGGTGGAAGAAAGAGGAAGGGGATCTGCCACTATTGCAAGAAGCCAGGCCATTGGGCGCACGAATGCCGGAAGAAGAAGGCGGACCTTGCGGCGGGAGTGGGAGCGGGAAAGCAGACCGGCGCTTCCGCGAATGCAACAGATTGGGAGAGTGGATTTGTGACAACCATCCGGGTCCTGTACGTCTTCGACAACACCGCCTTATTCCGGATCATCGACCCAGGAGCCAGGCGGCACATGAAATGTCGTCGGGAGTGGTTCGTTGTCAACACTGTCATTGAGCCTTTTCAGGTGTACATGGGGGACAACCATGTGGGAATGGCGGTTGGGGAGGGTGAGATTGCATTTTGTGCTTCCGTTGAAGGGAAGCACATTGAACGTCGTGTGAAAGGAGTCCTCCATGTTCCGGGGCTGGCAGCTAACCTCCTTTTTTTTCCCTCTCTCATCTCCGAAGGCATGCAGGTTTGCTTTGAGAATGGTGGCTGCACCATCTCTGCCCGTACAGGCTGTGTGCTTGTAAAAGCGGACAAGGAGGACGGCCTCTATGTTGCATCGCAGAAGGAGGCCGACTCATCGTTGGCGGAAAGAGAAGGAAAACACGACATTGGCATGTGGCACTGCCAGCTTGGTCACCTTGGCGTTGGCACCATCATCTCCATGCAACAGATGGTCTGTGGCCTGGAGCTCAAGGGGGTGAAGGATCCGGTTGCATCGACTTGTGAGAGCTGCATTGAAGGGAAGCAAGCATGCTCTCCTTTCACAGGAGAAGGAAAGAGAGCAACCAAGCTTCTCTCACTCCTACACTCTGATTTGTGCGGTCCCGTGCCATCATAGTCCTTGTCCGGTAAGTTGTACTTTGTCACATACATTGATGACAAGTCAAGGAAGACGTGGGTGTCATTCTTGGCTAGAAAGGATGAGTGCTTTGATACTTTCAAGGTGTGGATTGCTGCTCCACAGAATGAGAGTGGAAGGCGGTTGAAGGTGCTTCGCATCGTCGGTGGAGGAGAGCCTCTCCAACGAGTTCCGCAACTTTCTCAAGTGTCGCGGGATCAGGCACGAGGTTACCCCACCTGGAACACCGCAACTGAATGGCGTGGCTGAACACGCGAACCACACGCTCATGGAGCGTGTTCGCACCATGCTCCAAGACGCGGAGCTGCCACCAACCTTTTGGGCGAAAGCGGTCAACACTGCCGTGTACCTGAAAAACCGGAGTCCCACGTGTGCCGTGCCACTGATGACACCGGAGGAGGTGTCGACGGGACGCAAGCCAACAGTGACGCACCTAAAAGTGTTTGGGTGTGGCACATTTGTGCACGTGCGTGCCGGAAATCGCAACAAGCTGGATGCAAAGTCGGTGAAGGCTGCCTTCCTCAGCTACGACACCATGGGATACTGCCTCTACAACCTCGACGCACGCAAGTTCATCCGCAGCTGTGACATGGTCTTTCAAGAGGACGTGAAGGGCTGAACTTGGAGCCCTATGTCTGCAGTTCAACTTGCTCCTGCACTTGTACCTGAAGTGGGAGAAGAACCGGTAGCAGATAAGGGTGGTGCGGATGATGGCGGGGATAGCGGCAATGACAAGGAGGTGGAGGGAGCTGAGAAGGAGAAGGAGCTAGCAGCCAAACCTGATCAGGAGGAGCAACAAAGCAACAAACAGTAGCTGCCACGATGGTCCGCATGCATCAACAAAGGTATGAAGGACAGTGGGGAGCAGCTACGACAGTCTGAGAAGCTCGCAAACAAGCAGATGCAACAAGGGGAGCGGTTGAACCTGTACACCGTTCCACCACCAACGGAGTCATCTGACCTCTAGCTTCTCTTCCTCACAGTCACCGATGATCCAGCCACCTTCACTAAAGCCATGCGCAGCGCTGAGGTGGCAGATTGGCGTGCCGCAGAAGACGAGGATTATGGTGCGCTCATGAAGAATGGCACATGGACCCTTAAGGAAGCTCCACGAGGCAGCCGGGTGATCGGATGCGAGTGGATATTCAGGCGCAAGCGTGGTGCGGATGGTAAGGTGCTCAGGTACAAAGTACGGTTGGTTGCAAAGGGATATGCGTAGACTGAGGGTGTGGATTACAATGAGACATTTGCACCTGTGGCAAAGTTTGCATCCATCCGAGCGATCCTCGCTCTTGGTGCTGCTATGGACTGGGAGGTGCACCAAGTGGATGTGACGTGTGCATTTCTGAATGGTGACCTCGAGGAGGATGTGTACATGGAGCAGCCGGAGGGGTATGTGGTGGAGGGAAAGGAGGATTTGGTGTGCAAGCTTGTGAAGGCCCTCTATGGCCTGAAGCAAGCACCGCGAGCATGATACAACAAGATGGATTAGCAGTTGGCTGGGCTTGGGTTTGTGCACAGCGAAGCAAACCATACGGTCTATGGGCACATGCAAGAGGCAAGCCAGGTCATCATCTTGCTCTATGTTGATGATCTGCTCATTGCATGTGACTCCAAGTCTCTTTTGGACGATGTGAAGTAGTCCCTTGCTGCCAGGTTCGACATGAAAGACATGGGAGAGCTCAGTTACTACCTTGGCCTCTAGATCAAGCGCGACCGGCAGCAGTAGACTTTGGATTTATCACAGAGCACGTACGTGTGCGACATCCTCAAGCGCTTCAACATGGCAGGAGCGCACAAGGCCGCAACACTACTGGAAGTGGGAGCAAAGCTGAGCATGACGCAGACTCCCCACAACATGCAAGAGAGCAGCCGCATAGAAGAAGTGCCGTACCAAGCTGCAGTTGGGAGCCTCATGTACGCAGCAATTGGCACGCATGGTGACATCAGCCAAGCAGTGGGAGTGCTCAGCAAGTTTTGCACGAATCCGGGCGTGCCGCACTGGGAGGCGGTCAAGCGTGTGCTGCGCTACCTCGACAGTAGCAACAACCTTTGCCTCACCTTCAACGGCAACAATAGCCCCATCCTCATCGGCTATAGTGATGCAGATTGGGGGGGTGACCTGGACACAAGGAGGTCAACCAGTGGGTTTGTGTTTGTGCTCGGGGGAGGTGCAATCAGCTAGAGGAGCAAGAAACAAGAGTGTGTCACCCTCTCCTCCACCAAAGCAAAGTACATCACCCAGAGTGAAGCCGCAAAAGAAGACATATGGCTGCGTGAGTTGCTGGCAAGCCTTGGACAGCAGCAGACCGCAGCGACCACCATCTACTGTGACAACATGAGCGCCATTGCTCTAACCAAGAACGCAGAGTTTTATGTCCGCACCAAGCACATCGATCTGCGGTACCACTTCATCCGCGAGCTCATGGCAAAGCAGGTTGTGCAGATCAAGTTCTGCTCTTCAAGCATGATGCTTGCAGACTTCTTGACCAAGCCGCTGGCAGTGCATCGCTTTCAGCAGCTCAGGGGACAGTGCGGACTTGTGTGATTTTTATTCTCGCAAAGTGGGAGAATGATGGATAAGAGATTGCCACAAAGTGACAAAAAACAGGTTGCTCGATAAAAAATCATCTGAAAGCACAGATGCATAGAGGAAAAATCACAGGTTCCAACACACATTACGGAACTCAATTCGGAGTCCGTTTGAGTGAGACATGGTTTTTTTAAGTTTGGAGACAATGGTTCGGGTTCAAGTGGCGACCGGAGCACTTTCAGCACAAAAGGCAACCAAAATCATTGACCAGGACGGCAAGGAGCGGCCTTCAAGGAGAATAGGTGCCTGGAGGGCCTTCAAGAGACTTCAAAGAAGGAGCATTTGAGTATTAGTGGCCGTGCAGGCCATGGGAGACATAATTCTAATTCATGACAGTGTGACTGCCGCTCATCACGCAAGAGTAGGAGTGAAGTAGAGGGTCAACTTTGACAGAGTGTATCTCAGTGCTCCTTTGGCCAAATGAGGACAAGGGCCTGTTAGAAAGCTGTGATTATGTAATTTCTCAATCAAGAGTCAAATTTTACATTCGCATTCTTTGCGTTCCTACATTGGCCTTCAAAGTTCCTGTCTGTGCAACCTGCAACATCCTCTCACAAACAGTTGGTCCTGCCAAGGCGGCTCTTAGTGAGCCTGATCAACTCCCTGAGGGCTGCCCCAGATTGTGTAGGTTTCTGGTCAGAGTTTTGTGCAGTGTAGGGTGCTGGAAAGATGTTGCAGGGGGCTGGTCAGAGTTGTGTGCAGTGTAGGGTGCTGCACAGACTGTGTAGGTTGCTGGGCAGAGTTGTGTGCAGTTCAGGGTGCAGGACAGAGTTGGCAGTGTGCTGGTCAGAATTTTGTGCAGTGCAGGGTGCTGGACAGATTGTGTAGGTTGCTGGTCAGAGTTGTGTGTAGTGCAGGGTGCTGGACAGATTTTGCAGGGTGCTGGTCAGAATTGTGTGCAATGCAGTGTGTTGCGCTATGCTGCAGACTGCTGCAGATCGCCGTGCATTGCCACGCATATATGTGCAGTGCTGCACATTGCTGGTCATTTTGCTGTGCACAAGTGGTTGAACATCATTCAGGCTGCAATCTGCCATTTCTTGTGTTACATTGTGTTGCAGGTGAAGACACTTGCACTATCCTTCCCTGCTCTCCCCTTCAGCCCCAATGCACAGAACACCTTCGACGTGCTGGCAATGGCACTGAAGCAGTGGGGGCTGTTCGACAAGATATTCTGCCTAACTGTCGACAACGAGTCGACGGATGACGTTATGATCAACAACTTCATCATCCTGTGTGCGGAGTCGTTGCTTTTGTCGGAGGGCCACATCCGCTGCCTGGGTCACATCATGAACCTGGCGTTGAAGGATCTGCTGGGCCACCCGAGGGTGGAGACCATCGTCACCAAGGCCCGCGCCATCGCATTTTTTGTGACTCGCTCCACCCTGAGGGAGAAGTCTCTCATCAACGCTGCAACGACAGCCAACGTGAAGTACCTATCACTGCACCTCAATACAGAGACGAGGTGGAATGCCACCCTCGACATGATGGAGCACGTCCTCATCCTCAAGGACGTGCTTCCAGTGTGGCTTGATGGCTATGGCAATGAGGGAGAGCTCCTCAAGCCAAGTCGCAACGAGTGGTAGCTCATTACCCTCCTCGTCGTGGTACTCAAGCCGTTCAAGTCGTACACCAACGACATCAGCGGCTCCAACTATTCCATCCTGAACCTCGTCATCCTGTTCTTGGAGTCGATGTTGGACAAGGTATTATCGTGTCAGGTGAAGGCGATCATGGCGCGTGAAAAGAGCAAAAAGAGAGGAGCGACAGGAGCCAATGAGCAGCTGCTGTTGGAGATCAAAGACGCGTTCAAGGACGCGAAAGACAAGCTAAAGAAGTATGCTCGGCTTCTCACATCTCGCCACCTACTTGCAACTGTTGGAAACCCCCGCTTCCAGCTCAGGTGGTACGAGCGCATACACAAGCTCATGGGCTTACGCAAAGCAGCAGACTTGCAGGCCAAGGTGGTGACCCTATTGCGTCCCTACCATGAAAGGGTGGTACAAGCGCAGGAGGAGGCAGCGGCGTTGGCAGTGGCAGCAGCAGATGCAGCAGCAGCAGATGCTGCATCATCCACTACAGGCATTGGTAGTTCTCAGGGTACAGAGAAAAGCCAGGAAAGCCAGGAAGCCAGCAGCAGGGTGGACAGCAACATGGGGGACAGTTGCAGGTTGGGCAACAGCAGGGTGGTCAGTAGTAGCAAGGTTCTAGTCTCCCAGGTGGCGCACGTCAGCTTCGTCCGCGTCCTCCACCACCTATAGAGGATGATGCGCTGCTGGAGGAGGCCTTGGCAGACCCACACATGGATCTGTTTGACGAGCCAGAGACACCTGCAGAGACGACGGAGATGTCATCACTGGAAGTGGAGGTAGATTTGTGGGGAAAACTGCCAAGGAAAGCAGGGACGTGCAAGGTGCTCCGGCAATAAAGGAAGAAGGTAGGGAACTGTCTCTGAACCTTTAGAAACAGTTCCCTACCTTCTTCCTTGCTGCAATGGATGTGATTTCGGTGCCTGCGACCTCCACTCCTTATGAGCGTTTGTTTTCGCTTGGCAGGCATGTGATCACCAATTCTAGGCACTCTCTCGCGCACTTGACGGTGAAGAACCTCCTCACGATGAAGAGTTGGATCAATGAGCGGTCTCTGCTTGACTTCCATGTCTCTCCCCATGGCGTTGTCGCACCCGAGTACAAAGAGGAGGAGATGCGCATCAATGACCTGCAGA
Source organism: Penium margaritaceum (assembly GCA_023375785.1). NCBI lineage: Eukaryota > Viridiplantae > Streptophyta > Zygnematophyceae > Desmidiales > Peniaceae > Penium > Penium margaritaceum. The sequence goes on from SZWC01008779.1 coordinate 66,201, forward strand.
AGAGAGCTCGTGAGGAGGGGCTGGTTGGCGCAGCGTGTGAGGAGCTGGAGGGACTGAGTTTGTACGTGAACGAGGAGGAGGAGGAGGAGGACAAGAGAGACGAGGAGGACAATGAGGATGAGGAGGATGCAGGGAAGGACGGCGAGGATTAGGATGTCATGGAGGTGGCATTGGAGATCTATCCCCCACTAGGTAGGAATACCACCTTGATGCTCATCTGTTTTGATTTTGTAACGGAATTGCTACTTGCTGATTCAACTCATGTTGCAACATCTGCTCAAGTATTGTTTCAAATGCTGTTGCAAATGTCTCGCCAATTTTAGTAGGAAATGATGTTGCTCATGCTGTTTCAAATGAAACTTCAAGTAATGTTTCAGATACCAATTTCCATGATGTCTAATAGTCTTGTACACGTCCACAAATACACATATCGCAATGGCTTTGTACGATGGTGACAATGAGCGTGGGTGCAATAGTTTGTCGCTGCGACAACACAACGGTGTTAACATGTTGCAATACATTCAATGTAACACTGTACATCATGTGGGTGTCTTGGTGGAGATGAGCTGTGGTGCGGCCGATCATAGCTGTAGTGGTGCGTTGATGTGTTGGTGCACTGAGAGTAGTGAATGTGTCTTTTTTAAGACAGCAAATGGTGGAGAAAAAATGATGAGAAAAAAAAAGACGAATTTGGTGTAGACACCCAAAACACAGGGCATTTCTGAGAGATTCGTCAAAGATTTGTGAACCCTTAGGATTCATGAATCCAGATTCAGATTCGCGAATCGAAGCCAGATCAGGATCCAGATTTGTGAATCCAGATCTTACCTCAGATCCGGGAGTCTATCCCGGTGTGCACCCTTACCAGCACATGCAGAAAACTTTAACAGTGAGGCAAAGTACATAACTGCTAATCCCTCCCAGAGCCTTGCGAGCAAGGGGTCCCATGAAATCAGCATACAGTAGGTAAAGACAGTGGAACGTGCAGGATTCAGAGGTAGAGAATGGGGACCAATGTAGCTTTCTCTGAGTACAATCAAGACAGTCAGTAGGGCAATGGACAGGAAGGTAGAGGCGTCAAGACCGTCAACAGGAAGCGCACGGAGCGGGCTGTCAATGGCAGTAGTGTGAATGTGACTGAGGCAATGATGCAATAGCTATCTGTGTAAGAGAGAGAGAGAGAGAGAGAGAGAGAGAGAGAGAGAGAGAGAGAGAGAGAGAGAGAGAGAGAGAGAGAGAGAGAGAGAGAGANATGGTCAGAGACCCAAGATCGACGGCCCAGATTCTGTTGGGCAAAAACAATTGATGGCATACACAGTGTTTTTGTGTTCATTCTCTCAATGTGAGGGCGGGCTTCTCTACACTAACCGTCGGAAGATAGTTGCTGTTCCCCTTCGGATTGGGGGAAACAATACCTTGACACTATTTGCTATAGTCCATTTTGAGGGCCTCAATCGCGTAAGCAGTGCGTGCCATTGCCAACAGCACACACCAAGCTACCGATCACTGGTCGGTGACCAGTCACAAATCACTGAGGAGTTGCAGACATCCAGGACACCGCCTGACCCTCACCCCGAGGGTCAGGACCTCTCGCGAGGGCCTCACGAGAGGGCATTCGAGCTTTGGGCCACCATGGCA
>SZWC01008779.1:77669-95206 GCA_023375785.1 Penium margaritaceum
AGAGAGAGAGAGAGAGAGAGAGAGAGAGAGAGCGTGTAATGGGAACCAAACCAGAAGTGGCAGATTTAGAGGCAAAAGATAGGATGCGGAAGAGACAATCGCAATGAGTGTCCTTTATACATAGGTGGTCAGTGGTGTGATGTGAAACAGATGCAATACTGTGGCTGGAGGAGAAGTCCATGCACTGCTCATCGAGTGTCGTAACATAGAGTAGAATCAACTCAAGAGAGGGAACACATAGCACATTGGGCAAGAAGAATTCCCACCCTGGCACAACAAGCCAAACCACCCCAACGCCGTGAACGGGGAGAAGTTGGTCGGAGCAACTGCGGACAAAATGACACATCCAACGGGACCAAGCAAGATAAATGAGGAGCGAGAGGAGGCTATGTCATGAGTAGCTTAAGAGTCGAGGATCCAAAAGCCACCCAACATGCGAACAAAACCATGGAAACGACTGAAAATCGATGGTGGTGTGCGGTGGAAGCTATAGATCATGGACGACAAGACAGCAAGGCAAGCAAACCGGCTACCACTCCTCAATCCAAGGAACGTTAACTGGTGGATACCCTTGGGCATGACAAGAAACAGAGCCATGCAAGTCCCTATCCACAAGTCCCCATCATTGCACACGCAAGTGGCTCCAACCCTGAACATCAAATCTCACCTCCCTGATCACGGAGATGACGTTGGTGGCTACATGTGAGAGAGCGACGTCTGATGGACAGTCGTCCTCAGGTGGACCAGGGGTGATGATGATGCTAAAGGAGACGTGCCGAGATGGGCAGGTAGGTGAGGACTAGGCAAGAGGAGAGTAGGGACGAGAGGGAGGGCCATAGTAGACGAGCACTCAAAAACCTGGGGCCACCTCAGGGGTATGGGGGTCAAGGTGATATTGAAGTAGTGGTGTATGATGCTGCATCAATGGGTGAAGATGGATGGCAACTGGAAGAGGCAGTAGAGGTGGAAGAGTGGGTAGAGATGCGAGAGCTAATAGAGGTGCACGCCCTATGTACCCACGTCGGAGATGCAAGACGGGCATCGTCAGGTGGCATTGGAAACCTAGGAGCAGAATTGCTAGTGGCACTACAATTCTAGCATGTAACAGTGCTGGAGGAGGAGGCCAAGGAGGAGGAGGAGCCGCTAGACCCCTTCCCTTTCCCATGCCCGCCCTATCCGCCTGACACGCAGCTTCCTCCGCCTTTTCCCGGACCATGTCCACCCCCCCCCCCCCCCCCCCCGCCTTGACTAAGGAAGGAATTGGATAGTGTATATGAAGTGGATGAGGACGACGTAGACAAGGAGGCTAACATAGAAGGTGGTGTAATGGTGGCTGGTGCGATTGTCGTATGATGTTCATTCTGCAATGTGCTCCACCAAACAGTGAGGCGTTGAGAGGTGGACTCCCAAAGAGCACCAATGCCTTTGGGAGCATCGTATGGAATCGGCTCTGCAGCAAGACGCTCAAGCTCATAGGTCTTGACCTCTCTGAATACATCAGATAGTTTGGAGATGAGATCATTGAAAAGGGAGCAGACAGTAGGTAGCTCCCCAGGTACTGCTTCACCCAAGTCACGTAGTAGGAGACTGCGGGCCCAATAGGCACTGGGAGTCTCATCAGCATGCATAGACAATGTGTTGAACAAGAAAACAAGGACACTCTGTACAGCATGCCCTGTGATAGTTGTGTGACGCTTGATGAGAGCGTATGCCCCAATGGGGTAAGCAAGTATAGGCCATGCAGTGTTAGGGCTATAGGACACGATCTTGTTAGTGAGATCATCGGGTCAAGCACCGATGCAAGCACGAACCGCACGAGCAGGCACAACATCAACCAAGAAAATGGGAGGAAGAGCCGAGGGATTAGGTTCATGGTAGTATTCCCAAATTTTCTCGCCTTGTACCCATGCACTAAAGTAAACCTCACACAAGGAGAAGGTGAGGTTGGAAGTGACATGGGGTCAAAATGAGTCAAAGTTGGGATTGCGATGCATGGGCAGCACAAGTGCTTTTCCAGTTGCTCTACCAGGAGCTAGGTCGCCTACATGGGGGTCGAAGGAGAGTGGGCCAGAGGCAGTGGATGCAGAAGTGGGTGAAGAGGAAATGCAATAGCAATGCCGTCAATAGTGGAAGCAGAGGGAAGGGAGTGTACTGTGGGCTAGAGATGATTGAGGACTAGGTCACCTATGTGATCAGCGAACATCTCCTAATCATCGTGGTCACTATGTAACTTTACCTTCATATTGTATCAAGCAGTGAGGGCCACTTAGCGAGGAGCACACTCTTGTTGTACCTCTACCTGGAGTGTGGCGTACCAGTCATCGTTGACCGGCATGATGCCAATGATAACTCTGCCAAGGAATTTTTGGAAAAAAATTCCGTACCCCAGTGGGTGTAGAAAAGTATAGTGAGTGTGGCCCTCAAGGTTGTGCTACAAGGAAACATGTTTAGACGCACAAATACGGCCACGTAGAGGCAACAAGGAAAAGAGTGCAAGGGAGAGAGTGTGCCAAGCTCACCAGATCTAACGATTTAGGGAAAGCAGAGGTGGTAGTGCATCTGCTGCCAATGTTGCAATGATTGATGTGGTGGAAGAAGTAGACAAAACTTGACATGCATTCCTCATCTAGAGTGCACCCGTAAGAGTGGAGATGGTCACAACTGTGGAGACAATAACTCCGATATGGTGGCTGAATTTCTCTGAGGAATCTATAGAGAAGGCGTGAGTCTCAGAAGTGTGGATGGAGGTCACTACACTACAAAGTGCAGTAGTTATTGCTGCTGCTACTGCTCTTGATGCTACTATGTCTGTTGTAGTGGCAACCTGTATGGAAAAGTCAACTACGGCCACTGTAAGGGGTCCCTGGTCAACTGTAGCAGTGTTGTAAGTATCAATTGTCCTACCAAAGGTAATTTTGGCTGGGGCACAAGCTGCGCATGTAGTGGAAACATATGTGGAAGCAACGGTTGCACTGGAGAAAAGGTGTCGCTTCTCAAACAAAAAGGATGTCACAGTGACCCAAGAAGGCTATTTCAGAGATTGAAGTTGGTGAAGAGCAAGAGGTCCATGAGCTACTGTTTGTACTGCTATTGTTGATGGTATCACCCCACCTCGGATGGCACGCTGAGCCTTTCGACACGTTCTATGGGCAATGGGAGGGCTTACAAGAGATTGTGGTGTTGTTGATCGTGTGGGGCAGCCGTGGCTGGCATATTCAACATTATAGGAGCGTCGTCTAGACCAAATAGGCAGTGCATGTTAGCCTCCCTCTTGTACCACTTTATAGGGTCAATCTCCTCGTAGGGGTAGTACCCTGGCGCCTGTCGATGGACGTGTGACCACTCCTCTCTCTCTTGGCTCTTGCCTCACACTGCCCGACTTTTTCCTCGATGCGCCAATGCTCACGAGCCATGGTAGGTGACGTTGGAACCAACTCGGTCTCCAACGGGGATGCCAAGGTTGTTGTAGTAGCCGAAACTGTTACTGCCAGTGTGGAAAATGACACTGGGTGCTTGAAGGTTGTAGTAGTACCCGCGGCAATTGCTGCTGCTACCGGCAATAATGCCGTGTGCATGCAAGTGGAGTCAATGCTAGTTGCCTGCTTGCTACAATGGCTACGATTGCGGCTACTACAGTGAGCTTAGATGCTCTAGTACCTTGGTGCTTGGGTACCACAATGCTGTGGTGCCTAGCTGTCCCAATGTTTCGGAGTTTAGAAACTCTGGTGCCTTGGTGCTATGGTGCGGAAGCGCCTCGGTGCCACGAAGTCTTAGTCCATTAGTTTCATGGAGCTGCAGAGTTGCAGCTTCGATGCTCCGGTGCTACGGAGAGAGAGTGGAGGAGGCAAGCCGAGACTTGGCCGTTATCCTCAAAACGATGAACGAGGTGGCAATGGAAGCAGTAAGACAATTATTGCGGTAGTATGTGGTACTACTGCCGTCAGATCGGTAGTTCCATTCTAGCTGAGCGTGGCATAGTTGAGGGCAAAGACGACAAGAATGTCACCGTGAATGTCACTGCTTGAGTGAAACTAACAAGGCCAGATCCACGATCAAGTGAGTGAAGGGCATTGGCCTCCCTGTTTTGATACCAATAGGTAGTAGAGGCTTACTAGCATAGAAAGCAATGAATTCTTATGTACACTAACGCCATGGATATGTCAAGCTCAACACTTAGAAAGTTGAAGAGATAGCAACAGAGTAAGATGATACATGCCGATTGACCAGGCCACCGACTCGGAACACTCAAAGAGGGACCCGAACGCCACCCAGGAATCAGACCACACTAGTGAGTGAGCGAGCTCCCGGTTCATTTCTCATATGCCTGAGTAATCCGGTCGCGTGGTCCTGAGGGGTGAGCAACCCAACATCATTGAATTGCCACATGAAAAACTAAATCATACTAACCACATCGGGCACGAGCGTATGTGGATGCATATCTTCCTATGCTACACTTGTTCCATGTCATGCTACGAAAAGAATAAGAATTGAGAATCCGGTCATTGTAATCTTTCTCTCAAGGGATCTCATGCATATTTAGCATGGATGTTGTTTACGCCAATCTTGTTGTAGCACCTGAGGCGTCTTGTTGTGTGCCCCATGACGTGGGTAAAGACGTGGCACCTGAGAGCTTTGATCCAATTTGATCACCTGTAGTGACAGTGACAGCGTGCGTGTATAAGCATAGATTCAAGAGGTCACTTTCTTGTCACCATAACCAACAACGGGAACTCGTGCATAGGAAAAACATAGAAACGATTGTCACATCTCACAAACTTGCCAGAAAAATCCACTAATAGGTAGCCACAGTTGTCAGCTTAAAAGGAAACATCCTGTCATGAAGTTATGTGACCGTTACCGAACAAAAGATACAAACGATGGCAATGTACTAAAAACACATTTCTGAGCGATGATAGCATTTGGTATGATGCCATGTTTCGCAAAGCCCATTGTGGAAAAATGGCAACAATATTGAAAATTTACAAACGCGTCCTTGTAGTGTGAAGCTGGTCAGACAAGGGATAGTTTTTATGTGAAGTACGGGATATGGCGCTGATAGAATTATGATAGCCAGACTTGGGGTAATTATTCAACGACATCTGGATATGGCGCATCTATCTAGAAGTCTGTGGGTATGGGGTTGAACCCCCTTTCTCGAAATCCACGTGGCTCATACGTGGTCTCCTAGGCTATGGATGGGAAAACATCACTCCAGGGTCATAGACCCTTAGGCACCACAGTTTTAGCCTAGTCGGCCAAGCTTTCCGCCACTACCATTGCATTGGTATCAGAGTGTGAGGGTTCAAATACCACGTGTTGACGCTGAGGACAACTCATTCTTAGGTGAGAGGGATGCAGTGAGTATTGCTCCACGTTACTCGGAAGTGGTCCCCTGTGCTGTAGGTGAAAAAAATTGGATTGCTTGAGGGTCAGATGCCCTCAAGTACAGCAGTTTTGGCCTAGTCAACCAGGATTTTTGCCAGTTAACATTGCATAATGGTTGCACTTGAAATATTCAGTTAAATTCCAGGTGATCTGAGACCGGACCGACACATGAGGTACCTACCATATCCAAATTTAAGCTGGCATGCCTGCACTCAACTAGGAACAATATGCCCACCATTTCTTTTACTTTAAAGCTGCTATACCCACAGGTTGGAAAACAGCAATGGCACATCCAAAGAAATGCGCGCAAACGCCATGTCGTCAGTGCATGAGATGTAGCATCGGAGTGCCGGCATCATCAAGCTCCTTAAGAAATCAAAAGGCTCTCTTTTGAAGTGATTGTGATTGTTCAAAGTGAGAAACTTCCTACAACCTTCCTAACCACTTGCCACTTAACTAAGCATTAGCGCTCAGTCAGTGTGTGACGACAGTCACAAGTCATGCACAAAACTGCAAGGGTCTGGGTAAGGACACGTAGATAGTGTCAAGAAGCACATCATTGAACATAATTGCAGAGAGAGTTGACAAATGACAGGTCCACAACATGAATACTTGCTGTGGCACATGACGAGTGTCGCATGCGACGGTGCAAGGTCTGTCCTAAAACCGGCCAAAACAACATTGTTTTGACTGTACCTCTGCGCAAACAAATCAAAACCCTACACCGTTTAAACCTAGAGATGCAGAATCTTGAGCCGGACGCTACGACTGGTCTCACGTATAATTCCAACACTTGTCCATCGTCGAGCAATGCAAAACATACAAATTGGGCTCAAGAGCCCATCCACCGAGAAAACTCTAGCATCTGCAGAAAAACTGCAAAGCATCCCAGCAAGCACCCAGGACGTCGTGGCAGCTCTCTAGCAGCTACTGGTGGGTGGAGCCACCACTTGTTGGTGCTCCGGTGCCAGCTTCGTCCACATCAAGGCTGTAGAAAAACTACAAAAGGTCCAAGACAACATCCACGAAGTTGGGGAAGTCGTCGGTCAGCTCTGAGTGGGTGGTCCACCACCTGTCGACGTGTCAGTACCTCCGGGGTCTGCATCGGGGATCATGTCATCGCGCTCTCTCATACCGCTGCTTTCCTGGTTGTCGCTCATGAGGAGTGGAATCCACACACAACAACAGTCCCCCTGGATGACACAACTATAAACGTAATGATGTCTGAGCGAAGGCAAGGAAGGATGGCTCAGGTAACCGATCAAGCATACCACAGCAAAGGGTCTCCTCGTGACAATGGTGCATCCCACCAAGTGCCCGGGTCTCGACCATGCAAGAAATCAATCACACACCTACATGTCAAACAACATGCAAGAGAGACAAAGAAACAATGTCTCCACGTGACCCCATAAAATGTCTCAAGGTGTCTGGGTCTCGACCACACCATGCATGGATCATGCATAACACATGTAGGTAATGGGTCTCCACGTCACACAGGTAGAACTCACCAGGTGCGCGGGTCTCGCCCAACATAACCTCGACCCTAGCATCGTGCCGCACCCCAAGTAACCTCGTTGTCCTCAAAAGAGTGTCAGGCCAAAGCCCACACACTAACACTCCCCCTAGGCTACAGAGACTGACAATATGAGCAAACCTGATATCTGCTCCCAACATGATCCCTGAGGAGGGAGCACAGCTCCCACATGGCCACATACCCCTGTACAGCAACGGCAAGGGTGATGATGATGATGCTGATGAGATGTGCTCGCACAGAGCCTCACCTTGGAGCGCAGCCGTCGCTCTCATTGTCATAATTGCTGTTGTCGTCATCTGCAGACGTGACTGGTTGAATGCCAAGGACCTCCTCTAAAACAATCGCCTGTTGTATGGCCTCCAACTGCTGAGCTGCATATCACCTCGCGGCCTCCGCAGCGTCGATGCGCATGTGGAGCTCGACGAGCTCTGCCGTGGCAGGCGACCGGCTTGATGCATCTACGGCATGTAGGCAGTCAATCACGGAACAAACCTCACGGTGGACCTCGATCATGTGCATGGCGGCACGAGCTAGAGCCTCCTGCAGCCTCACGGTCTCAACCCGTAGGAAGGAGTGGAGCTGTGCCTGCTCGTTGCATAAGTCGACATCCTCTGGATCAATCGTCGACTCAAGTGTCGCCGGGCCACGAGGTGCTGGTAGAGCGAGAGCGCAAGATAACGAGTCGCCACGTAAGTCATCTCGGGCTGTAGGAACGGCTGCTGCGAAGGCACCTGCTGCTCATGACACACCTGTCGCTTGACCATCAGCTGCTGACCGGACGTAAGCATGTATAGGTACAGCTGCATCCGCGGTGACATCGCGGTCATTGAAGGTGCGATCAGTGTCGTGGTGCTCCTCGCGACCCTTGGTGCGCAGCCCATCATCCACCTGCTGCTCGAGATCCACCTATCTTAGACGTGCATCCTGTAAAGACCACCCAGCTGCCTCGAGACGCCTGTGTACATCCTCCACACACTCCTCAATAGCCCGTCGAGTTGGAACATTCGTTGGGTAACAACAGCTGCTGGCCCCAAGGAGCTCGGCCATGAGACTCTACATTTGTGCCTCTGCTCTAGCCATGACAGCCTCCTACTCCTCAACCGCAGAGAATAGGTACTCGGGTATAAGAGCTGCATCTCGGACAAGAGTAGCTGTGTTTTCAGCTAAAACCGCCACGGAATCAGTAACACCAGTCAGAGTTGTGATGAGCCGAAGATCCGCAACTCGCTCTGCATCCTCCACGCCACACACACGGACACCTGCTGTCACCAAGGGGCCATGTCGTGCTCGTGTCGCAACTACTACAAGAACGGCAGCACACTGGGCCTCTACGTTTGCCTTCAACTCTGCATCTGACCACTCCACGGCAGACAACTGATCCTCATATAGGAAGTCTACCTTGTCCTAGCGGTCCATCACCTACTCTTACTGCCCAGCATTATCCGTCAAAACCACCTGGGCATCTGCTGTGGGCCGAGCATCAGTATCTCTATCACCTGCTCCTCCTGTACGTGTTCCTGGCACCATAGCAGTTGTCTCCATACTAGCTAACGCCGAGGCGTGCACATCCTCAGGTGCAGCTCCTGCATCGGCCGTCATCATGTCATATGCCAAGGTATCAACGATCACAATCTCTATCCCCGACTCTGACTCAGCATGGGACTAATCCTCCTCTGACAAAGAGTCTCCATCAGGGCGAACATCTCCCCCCGCCAAACTCTCCGCTAGTTGAGTGTGCTGTATAGCGTCATCCGCCTCAACCATCCTGCACTATACAGCAGTCGCCTCACCAATGCCGAGCTCCACCGAGGTGGTCAGCAGACAAACCATCCCCTCCACGACTAACATCTTGGTAGGAGTTGTGGGGACTCGGCAGACCAACCCGTGGACAAGAGACGAGGGGTTCTTGTCACCTTTGACTCCTCCCACAACCGCATCTGATGGAACTGCCAACGAGCGACGTGCAAGACGAGCAGCTCGTAGTCGCACACGACGAGTGCAAGAACTAGCGGTACGGCCAAGGATTGAGGGTCCATCTGTAGGTATGATGCCGACAGCCTCCAAGATGGAGCAGAGGGCAACAGTTACAGACGAGAGATCCGGCATACTAGCATCGTCCGAGGTAGGCATGCAGGATCGGGAGGAAGATGAACATGAAGTGGGAGGTGACACTTGCGACAGGGTCACAGCTCGCTCAGAAGTCACGTGGTCAAGGAGTTGCTGGACTATGCGCTTGAGGTTCCCGACCTCCATGTGTAGGGCAGCCATATCACCACGCAAAAGCGCTATGGCATCACTCGATGACGTATCCACTGAAGAAGGAGGTGGGGAGGATCGTACCCAAGGGGGATGCCACCCAGGAGGGCGCTGTTGACACTGGCGCCAGCCATGCTGCCTATCCCGACAGTAGTAGCAAGAAAACCCTGAAGACAAGTGAGACGCGTACCACGGCTGCATCAACCACCGTGCCTTTGGCGACTGCCATGGCTGAGGCTCAGGCATACACCAAGGTGCTCGCAATGCCCACGGCCACACTATGCAGCTCATGACGAGAGCTGAACGTAGGTGATAGTCTCACACACTCATCCCCGGTGGCGCAAAGCACCACGTGGAGGAATGCAGCAACGTCTCTCAGACGAGTTGTGATGTCGTCAGTCACGGCAACAACCTCAGCCACAGTGTGCTGCTACAGTATTGCACCTTGTGGCGATGGCGCAACTATCGCAACGTGCAACCTCAAGTCTCGTTCTGTATCGCTGATGATGTACTGGGTGTCATCGTGAATAGATGGACGTGGCCTCAAGCCACCTTTGCTGCTGTTGCTGCTATTGCAACTCTCGCGGGGACTGCTCCTACAGCAGTTCTCGTCGTCAGCCAATGGTAGTGGCCTCAAGCCACATGAAAAGGAAAAAATATTTAAAAAGAAACAAAAATCAAAACTCACCCCCCCTTTGTGTTTTGCTCACCGAACGCTTGGCGCGAGTGGGGTAGCCCTTCTTGGGCCTTACTCGAATGTCCCACTTGAGGACCCCTCCGTCCTCTTTCTCATTTTTTTTGTGATGATACCATGTCCTCGGTTGTCCCCTTTGGGGTTTTCTAGGGTGTCCCACTCAAGGCCCCCCCCCTCTATCCTCTCCCCCCCTTTTTTTCAGTCTGGCTCGACCCTCGCTTCAAGCGAGCTTGCTCGGCAAGCTCGCCCCGTGGACGATCTTGCTTGCAGCGCAAAGCCGCAAAGCAGCTTCACGCTACTAGCAAGCGGTAGCGGTAGCTGCAGCCGCTATAGCTGCCTGTGATGAGCGCACTACTATTGTTGCTGCTATTGCGCGCATGTGCAATTACGGCAGCACGCTGTACCTACTCGTTGCTGCCACTACTGTTACAACTGGTGCCGTTGTACCTGCTGCTCGTTGCCGGTGATGCTGTAGCTGCTTGCCGTTTATACTATTGCTCTTGTTGTTGCTGCTCACTGACGCCTGCTATTGTTGTTCGCAGCCGCTTGTTGCTGCTACCGCTCATTGCCATTGCTGCTATTTGCTGTTGCCGCCTGCTTCAGCTACCGCTGCAGTTGATGGTCGCCGCCGCTGTTGTTGTGGCTACCTACAACCATTACTGCCATAAGTGCATGCTGCCGTCGCTTTTGCTACGGCTGTTGCTGCGATTGTCAGCTGCCATTGCTGTTGCTGTCAGCCGCCACTATTGCGGCTACTCCCAGCTGTTGTTGTTGCGGTTGGTGCTCATGGCTATTGTTGCAGCTTGTGGCTGCTGATGCCGCCGCTACTGCCACTGCTTGTAGTCGGTGTCGCAAGCTGCTTCTTCTCTTGTGAGTTGCTTCTCCTCCCCCTTTTTTTTTGGTACACAGCAATATCCAGACATGGCTGCTGCTGCCACTAGGTGCTGCTGTTGTAGTGGCTGCTGCCCGTAGCCGCTATCGGTGCAGGTGGTTCCCGCCGCTTGTTGCTGCTATGGCCACTATTGCTTGCAGCTGCCACCGTTGCTTCCGCTACCTCCATCACTCCGCTACAACGTAGTCGTGGTGGATCCCTCCATGATCTGTCGTTGCTGCTATGGGTAGCTGCCAGTGGTGCCACTCACTACTGCTACTACTGTTGTTGTGTCTCTGCTGCACGGCATGAGCTGTGTATCATTTGCTCTAATACCATGAGAAACTTCCTAGAACCTTTCTTACCGCTTGTCACTTAACTAAGCGTTAGCGCTCAGTCACTGTGTGACGACAATCACAAGTTATGCACAAAACTGCAAGGGTCTGGGTAGGAAGCACATAATTGAACATAATTTCTGAGAGATTTAACAAATGATAGGTCCACAACATAAATACCTGTCGCGGCGCATGACGAGTGTCGCACGCGGCGGTGCAAGGTCTGTCCTAACACCGGCCCAAAAACATTGTTTTGACAGTACCTCTGTGCAAACATATCAAAACGCTACGCATTTTTAACCTAGAGATGCATAATCTCGAGCCGAACACTACGATTGGTTCCACGCATAAGTCCAGCACCTGTCGGTGGACAGACAATGCAAAACTTAGAAATCGGGCTCAAGAGCCAGTCCACTAAGAAAACTCTAGCGTCTGCAGAAAAACCGCAAAGCATCCCGGCAAGCACCTAGGACATCGTGGCAGCTCTTTGGCAGCTACTGGTAGGTGGTGTTGTTGAGTGTGTCATACACGGCTTACGGTGACCTCTCGGCTCATGTCCATTCACGTGCAGATCCCTGAGACTGGGGACGGTTACAGAAGACCGGTGGTCGGCGATGACAGGCGCCCAAAAGACTCTTGTAATTTTTTTAGATTTGTGCTGTGGGACACCGCATAGGCGTATAACCTATCAAGACGTAGATATCGTTGATGCGTCCATTCTAGTTCAAATGGCTCGTCGTTTTGAAGTGTCTACAAGGAGTTAGGGCTGGAACTGTGTGCTTGCCATTCTTTTGTCCTGCCAGAAGAATAACGCCCTTGTGCACCGCGTGTGTGTGTGTGTGTGTGTGTGTGTGTGTGTGTGTGTGTGTGTGTGTGTGTGTGTGTATGTGTGTGTGTGTGTGTGTATGTGTGTGTGTGTCTGTGTGTGTGTGTGTGTGTGTGTGTGTGTGTGTGCGTGTGTGTGTGTGTACATCAACTAGGTACGTGACACTATTTTGGTCGTCCAGGCCTGAGTTGTTATCTCTCTCTGCACAATTCAGTATTTGCAGCTTCTGACACTTGTGTTTGTGTCCCTAGCCAACCCCTTGCTGTTCTCACCTCCACAAATGTGTGCTAGTGAGTTCGCTGGCAGGCTTGTACTACCACGCTAGCAATAGGAGTGCTAGGAAGTTGTCTCTCATGGTATCAGAGCAGTGAGCCAGTGCTCGCATAGTTGCATAACAGAGGCGTAGCAACCACAATAGCAGTGAGCAACCGCAGCCGTTGCCTTGAGGAGAAGCACCAGCAGTGCCCCCTGTCTCGGCGAGAGGTCCTGGGAGGATCCACCACCGTTCCAACCGGTTTTTCAACAATAACCCCGTAACGTTTCCGTGGCCGTTTCGCGGTAGCAGCAGCCGCTCCGCGGACATTCCGCGGTGCTCTGCGGTGACGAGGTCACCACAGCAAACGCCGCAACTCTGCGACTGCATCGGAACCCGCCGACAGTGCTGTGGATCCATCGCGATCGCACGCGGCGTTCCGCAGTCGTCACTCCACGGTGACGATGCCCCGGCAGATCCGTGGTGCTCCACGAATCCGCAGCGTTCCACCATAGCAGCTCTGCGACGATTCTAGAACACGCCATCGGTGTTCCACGGTGGTTCCGTCGTTGCGAGTCCACAGCAGTTCCGCAATCGTCAGTTGCGGCAGCCCTGCGGTGGTCGCGGAACACACCAACGGAGGTGCCCCGGCAGTTCGCGACACCCAAACTTATTCCGCTTTGACGCAACTGCGGTGGCTGCTCGCGGCACCCCACCGTGTTCCGTGTCGACATGACGGCATCCAGCCCGAGCTGATCCACGGCAGTCCGCGGCACTTCTGCGGTGAAGTATACCACGGAGGTGGTACGCGATGGTGTTTCGCGGAGGTGTTTCACGGAAGTGAGGTTCCGCGTTGAGGTGTTTCACAACAACAACAAAAAGGGGGGGTAGGAGGGAACCAGCGGTCATGCCAACGCCACCACCAACGCAGCTGCCATGGACAGCACCATCAGCGGCCAACGTCGGCCGCCGCCATCATCACCACAGCGGCAGCACCAACAGTAGCAGCAACAACAGCCACTACACGAGCAGCAACAACAACAGCAGCAGCCGCCGCAACAGCGGCAACAGCAGCGGCCGCCGAGCCCGACGACATTGGCGCGCCAAGTGCGCGCGCTGGCTGACCTAGAGGCGGAGAGCCGCAATACTTTGACAAAGCAGGTCACTGTGCTGCAGGACCTGATCAGGGGCCTACTTCCCCAGTAGCAGCAGTCCCAACAGCAGCAGCAGCACCCGTCTGCAGACCCAAGCAAGGACTACCTCGCTCACGCCGGCAATGCAGATGAGGTTGCGGAGTCCTTCTCAGACTTTGGCGAGTGGGGTGAGGAGCTGCTGCGAGCACGCCTCATCCGCTTGGAGGCGCGCCGCAAAGCTCGTGAGGCCAATGTCGCCCTTCAGGGCACGAGCTCCAGCGCCGATGCCGACATTAGCTCATCTTACCACCCTCTAAGCTTTGAGGAGCTGGCTCTCCGGACCCGCCTGGGCAAGGGGGTTACCTCCTCTATGCCCAGTCCCACAGTGGCTTTAGTCGTCGCTCTGCCTACGGTCAAGCCACCCAAGTGGTTTGAGTCGGACCGCCCCGACTTCCGGACTGGGAGCGACTTCAAGTCCTGGCAGCCGCGCTTTCGCATGTGGGCCATGAGCGAGGGAGTCCTCGCCTACTACCTCACCCCATACTAGGCGTCTGACCCCACCCAGACACAGATGGCAGTCTGTGCCGCCTCCGTTCTAATGAAAGCCGCCCCAGACTTCACCAAAGACTTCACTCGTCTCCTTGGTGATCCGCTGACCTGCTCAAGAGCTAATCCTCGCGAGGCGTTGGCACTGGCTGTCACTCTTTTTTAGGGCGCCGCCCCGGCCCTGACGTCCCAGCGCCTCACTGACTTCAACTCCCTCTGTCAGACTGCTCAGGAGTCCGCAGCTGACTACTGGCACCGGGCAATCCAGTTGTACGAGGAACTGGGAGACGATGCCCCTGGACAGTACTCCGCCCTTCAGATCATCCTCTACGGCATCCACCTCGACTACGCTCACGTCTTTAGCACCTTCGTCCAGACTCTGCATCGCGACATGGTGAGCGACAGGACCTTGCTACGTTGGGCCACTCTCCACTTCCTTGAGGTTTCTGGCATGGACGCCGCGAACCGCACTCGCCACAACACCGCTTCAGCTATAGCTGCCGCCACATCCTCCTCCCTGCCGTCTACACCAACAGCGGATCCAGCTTAGGGGAAGAAGGGCCGCAAATTGTCAGGTGGTGGTTCCAGCGGTGGGACCAACAGCGGCACCAGCATCAGCACTATCAGCTGCAGCATCAGCAGTAAAAGCAGCACCAGCAGCAGCAGTGGCAGGAGCGGCTCCGGCCAGCAGGACGGGCCATCGACTCGTGTACTTCAACTGCGGGGATGAGCACCACTACCCCAACTGCACTAGCCTGACAGGCCGCCCATTGGACTGGGCCAAAGTCACCCGTGGACTGCAGCAGGCGCACTAGGTGCGCATGCACCAGACGTTTGGTGCGACCGCCCGCTCGGCCGCCACTACCACAGCCGTCCCAGAGGAGTCCGTCACCATAGCAGGCTCGTCCGCGGATCCTCACGACCAGGTGCTCGTCGAACGCGACAGGACGATCGCGGAGCTGCACGGGCTTCTTACCCTACGCTCTTCTCAGGGAGGTGCGAGTGAGTTGACTGAGTCAAGGGATCGTACTGCCTGTGGGGTGTCTGTGTCATTGTGTGATGATGCCTGTGATGGTGCACATGCCCAGCCGTGTGCGTGTGACGGACTTGATGATGTGTCCTGGCTGCATGCTTCTCATGTGCGCTCTGCTGGTTGCCTCGTCGTGTCCCCCGCCTAGCGTCCTGGTGCCACGCCTTGTTCCGTCGCCGAGTGCCACGTTGCCCCTTGTACACGTGTCACTGACGCCACCTGGGTCATTCACTCTCGTGCCACCCATCACATGACGTGTCGACGTAACATCTTTTTCGTCTTGCATCCTGTTGGCACTGTTCGCTCTGTTCCCACTGTTGCTGGCCATGAGGTCCCTGTCCAGGGTGTTGGGGTTGTGCAGTTCACCGGGCCGCTGGTCTCGTATACATCTCCGACGTCCTCTTTGTCCCTAATCTGGAACTCGGCCTTCTATCTGTCCGTGCTTCCACCAAGATGGGCCGAGGTGTCACGCACACAGCTGCCGATGCTTGCATCTTTGTGTGCGACACCGAGGAGACCGTCCTCAGTGGGACGGTCATCGATGATCTGTATCACATCTCTGGGTCCTCTACGAGTGCCCCCCTCTTGTCTCCATCTCCCACTGCTCATGTTTTTGTCACTGGTACTCTATCTCCCGAGCACCACCGTCTTCTGCATCGACGCCTCTGTCATGTGCACCTGGGGGTTGTCGAGAGGCTGATAAGCACTCAGCCTGCTCCAGATCTTGATGCGACGTCCTTCGAGGCGCCGCCCACGACCCACTGCCTGGCATGTGCTGAAGGCAAAATGAACCGGTCCACCTATCTTGCGTCTGTCTCCAGTGCTCGTCGGTCCTTGGAGATTGTCTACTCTGACCTCATGGGTCTGCTCCCTGTCGAGTTTCAGGAGGACCGCGGTCGCTACGTCCTGACGTTGACTGATGACTTCACAGGTCCCTAAACAGGGACCTTGAGGAGGAGATCTACATGGTCCAGCCACTTGGCTTTGAGGGTGGCACCGGTCGTGTGTACCGACTGCGGAAGGTCTTGTACGGCCAGAAACAGTCGCTGCTGGAACCAGGAGATCACCAACACGTTAAGACGCGCTGGGTACGTTCAGAGTGATGCTGACCCATCCCTGTTCCTCTCACAGTCCCCTACACCGCTCGCTACCATCCTCGTCTACGTGGACGATATTCTGATCGCCTCGCCCGACCTGGGAGCAGTAAATGCTGCCAAGGCCGTTCTCTCCTTGGCCTACAAGACGAAAGATCTTGGTTAGGCCTCCGTCTTTTTGGAGATGGAGATTGTGCACGACCGTATCCGCCGCACACTCCATGGCCATCTGGGACGCTACGCACAGACTGTGGAGGAGTGCTTTGTCGACCTCCTCGCTGCTGTTCGCATAGCATCAATGCCCATGACCCTTGAGGGGCAGGTCGCCCTGAAGGTGGATGACCCAGCTGACCAGGGGGAGCCAGTCGATGTGACCCTGTACTTGCGAGTCATCGGCTCGCTCATGTACATGGCCACCACGACACGGCCCGACATCGCCTTCACTGTCAACCTGCTCGCCCAGTTCTTGCAGGCTCCACGCCAGCGAACACTGGAGGCCGCAGTCCGATGTTTGCGCTACATCTTGCCCACTACGCGCTTCGGCCTGTGCTTTCACGAGGAGGTCTGCGTTGTGCTCAACGGGTACACAGAAAGTGACTGGGCGTGGAGTCCAGATGGCAAGAGCCGCACCGGCTACATCTTTCTCATTGGAGGCACTGCAATATCCTGGCGAAATGGGAAGCAAGGCTGCATCGCACGCAACACCGTTGAGGAAGAGTATGTTGCTCTAGGCGCCGGTGCAGCGGAGTGTGTCTGGCTCGTCCGTCTGTTGCATGAATTGCATCAGTCCATTCCCCCCATGGTTCTACAATGTGACAACATGAGCGTGGAGGCTATCGCCAAGAACTTAGGTGTGTTCCATGCACACACAAAGCACATCAATGTCGAGCACCACTTCGTGCGTGATCTCGTTGATCGTGGTGAGATCTGAGTCCTCCACATGGGCACTGACAGGCAATGCGCGGATTTTCTTACCAAGGCTCTGGATCGTTCGAAGTTTCATGCGGCTACTCGATCCATGGGACTCTGCCCCATTCTTTTTGCGGATTGATTCCTCATGTGACATCTTCCGTATGCTGTGCTTGCTGCCTGCAACGACGGTGCGTTTCCTGCTCTATAGAGCGTCAGTGTCTGCATGTGCATGGACGTGTTTCGTCCTCCGGTCATGGGGGAGTGTTGTTGTGTGTGTCGTACACGGCTTACGGTGACCCCTCTGCCCATATCCATTCACGTGCACATCCCTCAGACTAGCGACGATGACAAAAGACTGGTGGTCGGGGGTGACAGGCGCCTGAAAGACTCTCGTATTTTTTTAGATTCATGCTGTGGGACAGCACATAGGCATACAGCCTATGAAGACGTACATCTCGTCGCAGCGGCCGTTCTGATTCAAACGGCTCGTTATTCTGACGTGTCTGCAGGGAGTTATGGCCAAAACTGTGTGTTTTCCACAGTTACGTCCTGCCAGAAGAATAACTCCCTTGTGCGCCGTGTGTGTGTGTGTGTGTGTGTGTGTGTGTGTGTGTGTGTGTGTGTGTGTGTGTGTTTGTGTGTGTGTAGGTGGGTGGGTGTGTGTGTGT
>SZWC01008780.1:30396-35396 GCA_023375785.1 Penium margaritaceum
GCACCGTTATCTGTCCGCCGTCCGGCAGCTGCCCCAGCACGGATCCGCCCTGCGCATTCACCACCTTCACCACAGTGCGCACTCTCTGCCCCTGAAACCGCCGCAGCACCGCGCCGTTCACCATCGGCGATGGCTCCGTCAGGTCCATGTGTGCTCCTTCTCAACTCCGCCCGACCAGACTTGACCCAATTCGAATTCAAGCCGATCCTGGGCGTGTGTGTTCGAAACAGTCCTCCGCAGCACCTGACCGGCGTCCCACGCTTCCAACCTCAACTGGACCTGCACTATCCCGCCCTCGTCCCACGCAGTCTCCCCTCCCAGACGTGCGCGTGACGTCACAGGAGACTTCGTCGAGGGCTTTTCGTCTACGGCCCGCGGTTTGGAACTGTTTTACGCGTCGTGACCCTTGACCGTGAGCGCTGCGAATTCGCGACGCCGCACCCACCACAACCTCAAGGCGTCCATTCCAAACCGCGCTTATTACGAGTCCTGGCCCTTCGGCGCTTCCTGCTTTAGAAGATGAGAATAAAAACCCCGTTTTAGTATAACATTGACGCAATCCACCCGCAAGAACGCAAAGAAAACCAAACTGGCCCTGAGTTTGAAGGTTTCATCTCCATGAACCATGACAAGCCCCTCAAACGAATTTGTGATGCGAAAGATCCCCTATTCATAAGTATTTTTTTCAATTGCTCATGTGAAAGAATGCCGCCATGTCATCTCTTTTTGAACGTGTATTTTAAAATTGTTCAAGTTGCCATTCTCTAAACAAACTGAGTCACATAAAACTGATTCACATAACCCTTTCATGTGCCTTGTCCCCTATAGTACTGAACAATAAAAATGGTGTCTATATTTGTTCACGTACGTGGTTCTATCTTCTTCTTCACCATGCTGGGTCACGGAATATGACATGAACTCAAAATATTCCTTCCACAAGTTGTTCAAGTACAACTCCATATATCACTTGTGATACATCATGTTCCAAAAAATAAGTGCAATTCTTCTAAATTTTGAAAGATTCCAATGGTGCTTATAATGACCGAAAAAGGATAAAAGGGCTCATTATTTTTCTTGGCACATACAAGAAATCATGATGAACAAGGTATAAAAATAATATCATGGGCCGTTCCAAATACCTCTTTTTTAGGATCAATATCATTCAGCCTTAATTGTTTCTCAAGAATTTATGAGGAACTGAATGTAATGCTTTCGATTCAAAGCTTCTTGTGAAAATTCATACATTGTACACACTATGATACATAAAAGGTAACAAAATAGTTTATATTATTTTTTAACATATAAATATATCTTTAAATAAGTTCTGCACGATAATTTAGATTTATAACTAAATTATTTGAGGGATTATAACTTATCACCCATACTTTTATTGATTTTTCCACTATAATTAAAAACGTGAAAGAGAGGTTTCACATCCTTGCAATAATTCCAAGAACTAACAGTTATTATTGAATTGTACAATGGCCATTTGTGGATAAGGTTTGAAATTTCAATTATAATCCTAGGGAAAACATTGATATCAAGTTAGATGCCCTTGAATAATGGAATTTCAATTCTAAAATCTATCTAAAACGTATTTTTCCTTAATCCTTATAATTTCTTGTTGGAAAAAGACATGCCCTACTAGGTATTGAGTAACATTCAAAACACCGTGTTGATGGAGAATTTTGAGTCCATGTGATATGCCTCGGCCAAGCATGATGAGAAAGAATCGTTATCAAACCACTTGAGTGAACAAAGACAAATTCTTCACTGGAAAGGACCGTAAGAGGGACAAGGTTCATGAAAGGGTCACGTGATGCAATTTTTTTGTAAAGCAATTTCTTCATAAAATGACAACATGAACATTTTAGAAAGACTCGTTTATAAAGAGATGCCATGGCGACAGTCTTTGACATGAAAAATTGAAACAAATACTTACGGGTACGCCTGTTTTCGCATCAAAATTTCGATTGAGGGCTTCTCGTCGTCCATTTTCACAAACGTTCAAATCGAGGCCATTTTGGTTTAAACTGAGTTCTTGAGGGTGGATTGCGTCAATGTTCTACTAAAAAGGGGTACTTATTATCGTCTTTGAAATCAAGAAACGCCGAAGGGCCACGACTCGTAATTAACGCGGTTTGGAATGGACGCCTCGAGGTCGTGGCAGGTGCGGCGTCGTGAATTCGCAGCGCCCGCGGTCAAGGGTCACGACGCGTAAAACATGTCCAAACCGCGGGCCGTAGACGAAAAGCCCTCAGACTTCGTCGGCGTCAACGACCGAGGATGTTTTGCCAGGCAGTTGGTGCATGAGGTACTTGAGGTCGTGCTCCAAAATTCATGGTACTTTTGTACGGAGCGCGAACATGGTTGCCGAACCTCATCCTACCTTCGACTGGCGCGGTCGGGCCCGCCGATGAGGCCCTTCACAAGTTATAGCCGCCTATTTCACCCGGGCAAACTTCTGCGAGGCGACGACCTGACCAGCCTCCACAGCATTCGGCAACGTCGAGGAAAGGTATTCTTAGGAAACTCCTGTTAAAAAAACCACTTCCGAAAAATGTGACGGCCAGCAAATGACCGCCCCCTTCAACCGCCGGTCTGTCTGGTCGCTAGATTAGTCCGACCTGACGAGGAAGCCTCACGGTGTAGGCCGCCCTAACGGCGACCCTGCGAGCAGCATGGAAATTCTGAAAAACAATGTTTTCTCACATTTCGTCACATGAAGTTTACGTAGAATTATTAGCATTAATTGTGCAGGACAAAACGAATCCTTAGTTCAAATCGTCTTCGCTGTTGCAAGCAAGCGAGGCAAGTCACGCCGAAACAAACATTTTGATATTTTTTCAAGCGCTCAGGGCTGGATCATCCAAGCGTCAAAGCAATCTGTCTAGCCGTTCAGATCGGCACAAAACTTCGACCACCGCAGCCATGTTTGCGTCTCCGGTAAGCCAAGAACCAGGTACATTCGGATTTTCAAAGAGAAAAGGAGCACGGCACCTCGTACAAAGACAGAACCACAACCAGGATTAATTTATCAATTTATCCATTTCACCTAGTGGGGGGCGCTGTGCTACAAAATTTAACAACAGGCTTCCACTATTTTTACCAAAACGTGATGGTCTTGCCACATCACTCCACATGGTGTTGGGGTGGAGTGAGTAACTTCTTGTAAAGACTGTCAACTGGGCAACCCTGATCAACACATCTCCTCACCAATCTCATTGTCTTATTCTATTTTTCTGAACTGGGTCCAAACAAGTGAACCCCTTGTCATATCAAAAAAGCCTTGCGGAAGCCTCGTAGGCAAACAAGTGGGCTAGGGTTTGACCATAGTATAACATGTAGCTGAAACCGCCAGCGATGTCCTGAAACATGAAAAATCTTAGAGGTATTGTTTTTCAATGTTGCATACAGATTCAAAATAGGGTAGATCAATCACTTCAAATGTATTAGTAGCAATAATTTGGCACGTTATTGAAAGGCCTGACACTTCACACATGAAACAACATGTCTTGAACATGTCATCACTCGAAAAGCTAAGTATTCCAATTTCAGTTTGTTTGGTGAGGGTACATATTATTTGTACTTGTAGAAAGAAATAATCAAGTCCATCAGCTTTGACTTTGGTGGAGGTTGCTCAGAAAGAATCAAGGAGATCGATGAAGCGCTCGCCTAGAAAATATGTAAAGCATCTGTTAACTAAATATGTATGGTGACTACAATCATAAAATACCTCCATCTTCGAGTAGAGAGGAGTAGGCCCAAGGTCTTTCATCCCAAAGATAACTTGCATCCTTTTGCCTCCTTCACAACCTCCATGGGTTAAGATGCACATAAGGAGGTTATCAATGTAGACTACATTGGCGTTCAAAGGGCCGAGGTCTCAACATGAAAAGAGAAATGGATACACATTGCGCTAGACAAAGTATCTCCATTATGGGGTTCCATTCATTTCATCATTTCAACCCCTTGACAATTTTAGGACGATATAGATCCTTGCGTAGGTGCATTCACATAGTCTCATCCACCTCAAAGGCATGGGATTGGACCTTTTCAAACTTCTTCTTTAGTATATATTAGAGGTACATTTTGTTAACATTCATGTGAAATAGGTCCCAACCATGTTGTACCCTCATTTTTAAGAGGTCTTGGGACATAACCATGTGCTCAATAGAAAACAAATGTGTCAGTGGTGTCAAAACCCTCAAACTCGGAGTATCCCTTGGTCATCAAGCAGGCCTTGATTTATCCGTGTAAGAATTCTACCTTCACCTTATTTAAGGACTCCCTCTTGCTTCAAATTGCCTTTTGGCCTAGAAAAAGGTTCATGGGCTTATAGACATTTTCCTCTTTAATTGCTTTTGGCTCCTTTATACATGATACACATAAGAGTGCCACATTCTCGGCAAAGAGCCCCTTCCCTAATTTGCTTCAATCACAAAAGAGGAAGAGAGAGCTCTTGGTGGCAATGGTAAAGGCATACAACATGCACCAAACCTTGACCGAGTCAATCTTTGTCGTGCACGGCCTGTGAACTCATCAATGACCAACTCACACCATAGTCAACGTGCTGAAATCACCTCTAACTTAATTGCCTTAACACTCAAACCCAGGGCCATTCTGTAAGAGTCACCACTAAGAATGCTACAAATCGACCGTCGAGGTACCGAGAAAGCGTACCACTACAACCAAAAGGAAAATGTGTGGTGACGGCAATCGTGTCTTTGAGAGTATGCAATGCACACCTCAGGCGTGGAATTAGGTGATATGAAAAACACTAAAATATGAGAAGATAAATACATCTCAAGAATAATAATTGATAACAAGGAGATGTAATCATGTTAATGTACATAATGGGATGCAATTACTGGATAATAAGCGAGAGCATGTGTACACACAAGAGGGGGTACAAGTAGTGGCCTTGGTTTTGGTACACAGGAAGACTGGGGAGAGGATGAAGGCATGGATTTATGCACAAGTGAATGCACAAACACTTA
>SZWC01008780.1:40396-41881 GCA_023375785.1 Penium margaritaceum
ATTCATAAGGAGAAGGTAGGAATGCGAAATTCCAAAATGTTTTGGGACAATGAAGTGATTTGCAAGTAGTAACAAATGCAATTGGATAGATTGCTCACTGTGAATGTTAGGGAGTTCATATTCCACCATGATAACAATAAAAAGGCTTAGCCAAAGTAGTAGGCATTTGTTGAGCACGATGTATGAAATGTTGTGATGTGAGTGGTTAATTTAAAAAATCATTCTCATTATTTTGGTTCTTTGACAATATTATTGCGAACAAACTAGAAGCTTGGCCCATTGGGCGAAAACCGCTATACTCGAGGGTCAAGTCATCCCATCTACTGCCCCATAGGCCTAAACTAGTTCAGGCCACGTGGCACACTGACGGTACATTCCTCCCACACATGAATGAACCTGTCCTTGTTGTCCATTATGGGTATTGAACTTTGATACCAAATGCAGCAAACGAACGGGAAGTTTGTCCCACTGGGCGGAAACCGCGGTACTTGAGGGTCTCCCACCCTCATTTCATCGGTTCCGCTGCCCCACAGGCGTGGACCAGTTCAAACCACGTGGAACACTTGCGTTACAGATATATTATGCGCTTTTGAACAAGGTTATCTGTCGTTGAGATGTTTTTTGAATTAAATCAAAATTTTGATGAGTTTTGTGAATTTTTATATAATTCAATAAAATTTTCATTTTTTTAAGATAAAATTAAGGATTTTATAAAGGATACCATTGGCATGTTGGGGTAATCAGGCAAAAATGGATGTGTGGTGGGCCATGATCGTAAAACAGAAAGCTTCAACATGTTTTTTGAGATGAAATTTACACGTCATTGTTTTTTGATGTTTTATTTTACTTTTTACAGCGATGCAATTGCCTCATTGAAAGGCTTTTATGTGGGAATATTACCTTCCATACTATTTTGAAAGCCCCACCTGCATGCTGGGAAGAAGGGAAATAGAAGGCCATGGCTCGAATCTTCTCAGACGCATTTGATTGCAAATGGGGAACTTTTCTTTTGCATCGGATGCGTCGCTGGTACGCCACAAAAATACGGACGACGTGTTTTTTCCGTCCGCACAGTCGGCTGCATCTTTCCCTCATCCGAGTGGCAAATTGCGTCCCCCCGTTGTGTTCACCCTCCTGCAGAGTGCCACGTACGCTCTTTACGCTCCACATCTTCCGGGAAAGGCGAGGGAGAGTGTCTGCCTGCGTTCAGGTTGCCGGAGAAGTGGGCGATCGGACTAGTCCAGGTTGACAGCTCCAGGCGCGAGAAAATGGACGAGGAGCGGAGGAAGCTGCGGGATCAGGCGGAGCTGCAGCAGTTTTTGGAGCAAGAGAAGCAGAAGGCCATGCTGAGTGAACTGGTGGGCAAGCTGACGGAGGTGTGCTGGGACAAGTGCTGCACGGCCGCTCCTGGATCCCGCTTCAGCTCGTCTGAGTCAGCATGTCTCTCCAACTGCGCCCTCCGCTACATGGACGTCAGCGCCGTCA
>SZWC01008781.1:36515-51845 GCA_023375785.1 Penium margaritaceum
CCCCCCCCCCCCCCTCCCCCCCCCTTGCGGATCGGAGAGTGGGCAAGGGAGCAGCATGTGCAATGCACGCACGCACGCATGCATGCATGTGAGGCAATGCAACTTTTGCAATGTTTTACACCAGAGAAAGCTGTGCCCTTTGTCACACACACTGGATGGTGAGAGAGAAAGTGGAAGACAGAACCTGTGGAGGCCGCTGTTGGAGGGAATGGGAACGCTGGCAAGTGCTCGACTCACCAAGCCGTTGCGCTGCGCCACATTGGCCATGGTGGTGCTCTCTCCGCCTGGAATGATGAGCCCGTGAAGACCCGCCAGCTCCTGTGGCACGCGCACCTCCACCGCCTCCAGCGCTGTCCACGCCGCGCCGGATGGGAGTGCAGACGCCAAGTCCTGCGCACACCTGCGCAGCGCTGTGCATTGCTCGTGCACCGACCACGGAGGCGGAGGAGGAGCGGGTAGGTGGAGGTCCGCCCTTGCTCTGGTTCAGGCCAGACCCGACGATGTGGTGGGAGACCACATGACATGACATGACACGGCTTACACCACACAAAGCGATGCGATGCCATTCACTGGAATGCAGTGCAATGCAATGCAATGTGATGTGATGCCATGCCACGACATGCCATGCCATGTCATGCCATGCAATCAGATGCAATGGAACGTGGGGAAGGGCGGGGCCGCTTGGGGCACGGTGGGGCAGCGTGAAGTAGGCGGGGGTGGGTTGGAGCTGGGCCGGGCTGGGCAGGATGGGGCAGGGCAAAGGGGGAGGGGAGGGGGGGGTCCAGGGTCAGAGCAGGGTCGGTTGAGTCAGGGTGGGGTGGGGCGGGGCGGGGTGATAAGGGCGGGGCAGGGCAGGATGGGGCAGGGCAAAGGGGGAGGGGAGGGGGGGGTCCAGGGTCAGAGCAGGGTCGGTTGAGTCAGGGTGGGGTGGGGCGGGGCGGGGTGATAAGGGCGGGGCAGGGCAGGATGGGGCAGGGTGGGGCAGGGTGGGGCAGGGTGGGGCAGTGTGGGGCAGGGTGGGGTAGTGTGGGGCAGGGTGCTGCGGGCAGGATGGAGAGGGGCAGGTGACGCGGGCAGGATGGGCCCAAGCGAGGCAGGGTGGGGCAGGCCGCGTTGACAGGGCACCATGCCAAAGCACAGCGCAGCGCGTTGCAGCAAGGTGCAATGCGTTGTGATTCGCTAGACGCATTGCGACACAATGTGATGCAATGTGATGCAGAACCTCGCCATGCCATACCATGCAATGCAATGTGGTGCGATCAGATGCAATACAATGCAATGCAATGCCATGAAGACAATGTGATGCAATGCGATCAGATGTGAAGCAACACTATGTGATGCGATGCTTTACACTGCAATGCAATGCAATGCCATCCGATGCGATGTGATGCAACGCAATGAGATGAGATGCCTTGCGGCCCTCTCAGCGTCTGATGGCAATTCTGCATGCACCACGGCAGTGCATGCCCACGGTAAAGACCACAAATCAATAGATTGTTTTGAGGCACAAGAGGCGATCCTATCTGCTACTTCCCATGGATGCAGGTTGAACCCGCTGCTGAAGGACAGTCAGCTGCGATCTGTGGCAAGGCTGTGATGGTTTGTCTGTGCCGCTACTGATGGAGAGACGAGCCTTGTGAACGTGAACCACGCTTGCAAGCGACGACACGAACGTGCCCGGGAGAGCGGGCGCTGAGCCATGGCAGCCGCAGGTGGAACAGAAGCGGCATCGGCGGCAGTGGCGTCAGTGGCGGCAGCAGCGGCAGCAGCCGTACCTGCTATGTGTTCGCGAAAGGAGCCTTGAACCGCCAACACTCCCACGCGGAGAGTGTGAGTACCATCCGCAGCCGCACTGCTGGAGCTCGCCATGCTGCTGCGGCGGTGTGCTGCAGTGGTTTGCGCAGCAACGTGCGACGTGCCGGATTCGTGACACGGACGGGTGCCCCCCAAGGAAGAACGAGTACCGCAGCAGAGGAGCACCAAGGGCTTGGAGCTCAGGAGTAGCGCAATCGCGCTTCTGCGAACAACAATCAAGCAAGGAATGGCTGACGACAGGTGTCGGGTATCAAGGGAAAGCGTCGGGGAGCGCGCGTGCTGCCTGACCGTGCGTCCACGTCGGCGTCCTTTCTATGCAGACTCTTGTTGAAACGTCCCGACTCCACCCTAATAGTGTGAAGCTTATCAGAAGGGAAAAGTAGCAAACAATTAGGCCCGTTCTGGTACTACCAGGGGCAAAAGAATCATTTTCAGAAGGATCAGAATAGTTCAAAAACATAACAAAATAAAACTGATCGGCGCCAGTTTTTTTAACTTATATCAATTAAATGAAAACCAAGAAAGGTAAATCGATGTTACTCAAATTTTATATTTTAAATGTTTCCCTTAAGAACCAATAGAAATTGCATTTTCATACCTCTAACATACGTCAACAAAAATTACATCACTATTAATCCACTAGGTATTGAACTGAGTTTCATTATCATCCTTAAATTTAATTTTTACTTTAATGGCGATACATTTTATCAAAATAAATGAAATTTCTCCATTCATTTGATTTTTCATCATGTTATGTTTATACAATTGGACGAGGTACCCACAATTTCCAATCTTTAAGCTTGCATGCCCGCACCTACTCATTGAAAACAACATTCCTAGACCTCTTTAGTTTTTTCATTGTGTATCCAGTGTCAAGTAAAACAAAGACAACATACCCGAGTTAGGTGTTTCAAGAACTACAATTCCTATACACCATAAGGTGCAAATATTACAACAATGTACCTATACACAAACGAAAGTGTCATTAGCACTCGACCAAACACGACCATAATAAGGAACACCAACAAGTACACACCATGTTGTTGCACTCATAGCAAAATACACGTGCCCACTTCAAATGATAGTGAAATCTTACACCAAAAACATTAACACGTCAGTGTTACATGCCTAAGTATGTTAGCAATTGTTAACTCCATTGTAATACCCAAACATGTGCATTTTCTTAAAGATGATGTCATGATTCCTAAAAAATCGTACCTGATTCAAATCATGGAAACCAATAATGAATATTACACATATAATACCGTTTTTCTAAGAGGAACAGCATGCCCTTTTGTCATTGAAATTTTTCAACATCCAAGCACATCATTAACGGACTTGTTACTCATGGGTACCTCACTCAATTTTTTTAGTGACTTGGATATGTTGTTTTAAAAAATCATATACATGATTATGCTAGTCAAAAAGTGTGTGAAATGCAATCATCTAAGAAAAAAGTGCCAATATATGAAATATTACTTAAAACTTCCCTCATTTTCTCTTTTGTATCAACATAAGGATAGTGTTCTAATCTTCATTTCCACGCCCCTCATTTTGAAAACATATTTTCACTCCCTCATAACTTCAAATTCATTTTCAATACCATTTAATATTATACACTTAATGTTTTATGATTCTTGTGCTTTCATTGGTATATGAAGATTCCACTTTGCACATTCATTCAAAAAAGCACAAAAAGCAATTTCTCAATTTCTAACTAAACCATGGAATCGTTTTCAGGAATGATGAATTTGGCTACCTATACTCCATCAATAAAATTAACAAACTTGGCGTGTCATTATCTTGCTTTCATTATCTCAAAAGTCGATCAAGATCCACACTACCTTCAAAGTATACTCTTTTTATAAATGGAGGTTCAACCACATATTCCCCACGACTTGAAATGCATCCTTTCGGACCCAATGACAACTAATTTCATAAATATTCCCCAAAAACTCATGAATCAATGTCTTGTAATAAATATGTGCTTTAAAATGCGTTCCATTTTACAGCTTTAAAGCAATAACATATTTGTTAGGTCTATGATACACAACAAAATGCCTATTATGTACCTTAAGGCATGGGTGACACATGCCATCAACAAAACAAAGGGTCAACGTATGAACCATAAAATTTTCCAAATGAATCTATATGAATTCTCATCATCCGGTAGTGAAATGAAAAGTTGAGGTGCAATTTGTCTAATCCATCATCCAATTCAAAGTTGCAAGTCTTGCTTTAGTATACGTTATCATTGAGGTTGTCGTTGTAACATTACTAAAGTTTCTTTAGGACTGGGAAATGAATAAAATTTTCATTCATCTTTGCGTCCTTTTCAGTTTTCTATCAAGATTCATAATGTCCTTTGATACATGTTCATGATGTTGACCACACCAACATCCATCTCCTCCTACCTCCTTAGTACACATATGCACCAAAGGAGACTATCTAGCTCAACGTGTGTAGCAAGGAGGACAAGATAAAAATCATTTTCATTGTCACATGCCAACCAATGGTTTTTTCCTCATGTCCTAAGTCATTATGAGCACCAAGATTGTTGTATGACACTCGCAAACCATTGACATCAATAACTCATCCGAGACATTCTAATGGCATTTCATCGACACTAAAAACCATCAAGAGATTGTTGAAAACACACATATGTCTAGTGCATGGTTTTTAATCCGAATAATGTGGAAAGGAGAACAAAGTACCACATAGCTAACATGCTTCTCGAGGGACTAGTTGCACAGGTACGAACATTATTTCTTTGGGCATGGCTTTTTTAAATATTCCCTCTAGTTAAAACAACATACATCCCAATGTAATGTACCACAAAGATTAAGCCATGTCGAAATTGGTTAAAAAATACTCTTCAAGAGTTAAATCTTACAGGAAAATGCATCATAGGTGAGGGAATTGCTTAGAGATGGGGAAAAAATGAACCTACACATACAATGCATCAAGGACGCAAAAAATCAAAAGATACTCAGTGGATAAGGACATGTGCAAAATAATCCACAAAACATGGAACATTCAGGCCTCTATGGCAAGTGGGACTGGTGCTTTGATCTTGATTGTCAACACGTAGACTATTGTTTTACTCTCATATACATGACCAGGTCATATCATGAGGGGTACAAAATGAAGAATGATTTTTAGCAAAATCCTTGTATTATTCCTCTCTCTCTCTCTCTCTCTCTCTCTCTCTCTCTCTNCACACACACACACACACACACACATGCACACACACACACACACACACACACACACACACACACACACACACACACACAACATCTCTCCACCTTGTTCAAAAGAACATGTTCTACTCTTGATAGATATTCAAAAAAACACAAAACACCATTATCTTGTATTCAAAAATAGCATGAAATACATAAAATAGGATCTAAAATAACTTCTAACAAACCATGATAAATGAATGCAAAAATGTACTATGTAGTGTCAAATGAAAAACCATGACAATGTTTCTCAATCACACAAATGCATATGAAAACAAAGTGAAATTGTTTTTCCTAGAATTCATCGTTCACTAGGGCGATATCTTCACCCTTTATTTTTCTCCTTATCATATTTTCCTAAAGACAAGGAATAATTGAGAAAATACATTTATAACATGGCATACAATTCATCACTATGGAATGTCTGTTTCTAAGAAAAAAAAGTAAAATGATAGTATGTAATTCATTGTTTGCTTTGGTTGAGACGTTTTGCAAGCATGTCAAACCACCGAACATAACATAGGCCAATGTATGATCAATGGTAAAAACATCACTCAAAACAATTATGCTTTTAGAGTAATTTCCATATGAGACGATCACAAAGACGTTTTCATGAAAAATGTGCATCATACTCTACCATTGTTAATGATTAACCTATGACTTTTCAAATGTGAAAATTCTTAGCATTCTACTCATTCAATGAAGTTGTATTGAGTGGCAAAGTTCCAACAGGAAAGAGTGTTCTTGTGTTGATTTTAATGTTTTTGTTAAAGTTTCAAGATAAAACTCGATTACAATTATGTATATTCAATCTCTCGTTAGAGGGAAGGAAAATCATGAGCAAAAGACTATATTGAGGCATTCCTTTTCTTTAGATTCATTCTTACACTACATCAAGTTCATGTATTGGAAAACATTTGGAAATAATCCAACTTGACTGGGCATACGTAGCTTAAGGATATCATGTACTGAAACTCAATTCAAAGAAAAAACCCCCATGGAAATACATAACATTGGATTGGCTACTTTCTCCCACATAGAAGTGAGCCGCCGTTAACATCTCTATACACGTCTACAACTACTATACTAAGATACACATGTGACAGGTTTTCTTAAAATCCTTGGCTTGAAAATCCATCACTCCACTCATCTAGTGTAACCACCACAAAGTATTGCCTATGCGGGTATCTTCTCAACGTGTGATGAATGTCTTCATTTGCGATTTGAAACTTTTATACATAAACATAACTTGGATTTGGCAAGATTTTTATGTCAATGCTAAATTATAAGTGTACTCATGGGAACCATGAAATTTAATTCAATTTATTTCAACCTTTTTTCAAAGTTTGGAGATAAGATCAAAAACATTTTTTAAATCATCATATCTCATAGTAGAAAAAAAACAATTATACACATCTTAAGGATTAAGATGTTAAGAAGAAATGATATCATCCTCTATATTTTTCATGTGAATTCTATTGGTTGCCTGATGAATTCGATTCTTGACTAGAGAACCGTGTGCAAAATGCAAATACATCTCACATGGGGGACTTAATGCCATTAGAAATGGAATGAACCAAAAACGTGAGAGTATCATTCTGTAGGTTCTTAAAATCTTGATTCATTTCAATGTTTCTGGTTTTCAATTCATGCTTTTCCATAAATCAAAAAACAATTACAAATATTGCGCACCTTTAAAGTAATAAAGCATTATCAACATTGTCATGTTTTCTACATGAAACATGTCAATGTGTTAATTAGATTCATGCATGTTCAAAGGAAATAAATGACTTGACAAAGTTGATGTGTTATGTCCCTTGTATCAAACATTCCAAAACACGCACATTGCAATATCTCTCATAATATTTGTTGCCCACCATGTGACAAGATAAGGAGAAAACCACCAACAGACCAAGGACATTCTGGCCATTTTCCCTCACCAAAGGTTTTTTGTTTCACAAGGTTTTATTAATTTTTACCACTTGAAAAACAAAAAATGACAACCATTGCCCATAATTTTATATTTTTTTGACTTTTTCGAATTATTAAATGCACAAGATTCTCACGTAACTGAGCCTTCAAAGTTGTAAACCACATGAATTCGAGACATATTCACTTAATTTCCCACTCAAGACATGACATCACATACATCGCTTCTCCCTAAAGTCCAACACCCCAGGTATGCCTCATTGCATGATTCATGTTAAAAAATGTGTTCTTGTAAAC
The DNA here is from genome assembly GCA_023375785.1 of Penium margaritaceum. Lineage (NCBI taxonomy): Eukaryota > Viridiplantae > Streptophyta > Zygnematophyceae > Desmidiales > Peniaceae > Penium > Penium margaritaceum. The sequence goes on from SZWC01008781.1 coordinate 43,799, forward strand.
TAAAAAAATCATCAAATTAAACATTTGAAAAACATCAGATGATTTAGTTTTCCTTCATTCGTAAATCATCTTCTAGTTTTCACCTGACACCAATGTACCATTAAGGTTCCAAAAGGGGTAACACTTGATATAAGAGCATGGTGGCACTCAAAGAAGAGCACATGAATTTAGTCAAAAGGGGATAACCTTTAGGATTTATTCACTTTATCTCCACATGTAAGACTATCACAAACCTTACAATGGGCATGGTAAAAAAAGTGAGTCAACCTAGCAATCATAATGACCCCACGATGAAACAACTTGGCAACAATTTGCTACTAGCACATAGTGCAAAATTCTTTCCAGTCAAACTTGGCAGCAATGGAGAACAATCTTGTGGCATAAATGAAAACACTCCAAAAAATAATCCGCTCATTGGGCGCTTTGCCATTCGCGTTCCTCTATGGGGTGAATCCATTAGTCATACAATGCAACAATCGAGGACCTCACATGAATAAATTGTTATGCAAAAAAGTTAACATGAGGGAACCTAAAACATTATGTAGCATGGCAACTCACAACTATTCTGGGCAAGCCTAAATACTTGCACATGAGAAAAAGAATGATGAATGAGATAACTAATGAACTCTCGAGTACACATAAAAACTGGTTCTCACTTTAGAAGTCTTTCCTCATAAACACCTTTAAAGGAGTAATATTTGTCTTCATGATCTTGATTTAGGATTTGTAATTTGTCACTCCTACAATTACCAACATAAATGCAAATTGTCCATGCGACATCTTTTTCCATGTCATTTTGTTAAGTTTTTGGCCGCATTGAATTACTATCTTATGGTAGAAATGGACCTTTGTGTTAGATTCAAAGGGTCATATTACTACTCTCACATCATCAACGAAACATAGTTTAACTCCTGGCGAATAAAATTCACGTTGAATTACTCTTCAACTTTGTAAAAGAGCTTCATGCATATTTTTCTTCTCATGCATGCGTTTGATTAAAAAATAAAATTTCTCAGACACCATTCAAGCATCATCACTTAAATGAGCAAATTGGAATGCCTAAGTAAACGGAAAGCTTATGAATGTTTATTATCAATATTGACCTTTTCCCTTAAGAATTTTGTTTGCACAAACCAAAGAGCAGGAATGTGATATGAAACAATTTATCGAAGTTTTACACATGAATAATGGTATTCCTTTAATGATAGCAATAGTCGATAACATCAATACTCTCCAATACAACATGTCAATGTAGTTTTCCATACATTTACTATCCTAACAGCACCAACCATGCTCTGGTGCAAGGAATGGATTATCAATGAAGAGCTCCTCTTCCATGTGAAAACATAAAAGCAATCAATGGAATGAAGGAATATTCTTAACTTGAAGAATATTGTTGCACCTTGTGTGACAGTGAAATCAATGAGCCATTGGCCAAAGGAGGGAGGAAGGTCCCACAAAAATGAAGAGTATGGAAAGATAATACAGCTTTATAGAAAACAACCTCGAGTCCCATAAAAACAATTAATGCCAACCGATCCCCTATTCAAATGTCTCTTATCTTCATGATGGGGTGCTCCTCATAGCACAAATATAATAAGGGTTGTGAGGAGAACCAACCAATGCCATTAGTACGAGTCCTAAGAAGGATTTGTCATTGTGTAATGGTCTTTACATTACTACATAAGGACATGATTTTTAAGCTTGATTTCCATATTCTAGCTGAGGTATTTCAAAGGCATACATAAAAAGAGACGATTATGAATTAAATGACTTTCTTAACCAATCCAAAATCAACATGGAGATATCCATGATGTAGTATTGTACACGACTAGCCTTATGAGTGACTACGATATCATCATTTTTATGCATAGGTTACGTTTCAATCATTTGCATCTGAGATGCTACAGTAGAAAAGTTTAGGCCAAGATTAATGGAATAAAATGACAAATAGATGATTTCATAATTTCATTGTTATGAATTACACATCCAATATAACTTCACTACATGTTTCCTATTAAGAACCAACACATTCAGCAAAAGGATGACATGTCAGCTCTCACACCAAAAATGATTCCAATAATTTTAAAGTTCCTCTTGAAAGGTTTTTCTCCTAATGAACAACTTCAAGAGCTACCTCAGGATTAAATTTTTTAGGATTGTATAGACCTAAAATCGAGGATTGGGCGCAAATTTGGTTGAGGCCTTGAGCAACCACAAGTTCAAGACATTTGTCTTAAACTACCATAAGACTTGCAACATATAACAAAGCCATGATTCGAAATTAGCCAAACAATTTTGTTTGCTTCAAGTGCTATTGGTGCATAAAGAACCATGGCTAGCCATCTAGATTAACTTCATGAAAAGGTTCCCAACCGCACTTTAAGGGTTTGCGGGAATGATTGTGGCGGTTATCTACTTTGGGAAGATGTCTTACTTCATCCGTACAGTTACCATTCTCATCGTTGAGGGAAGAAAAAAGTTATTCCTTAGAAACCTTTTCTGTTTATAAAAGTTCTCCTTCTCCATCATTGATGACAACAGTGGATAGTTCTCAAATAGCGTTTCACTAGAGCTTGGGACATGCCATGGGGATTGAACATTTTTGTTAATGGCCTTCCATTCCCAATGTGATGGTCAAGTTTAGCGTATCAATGAACCTCTCAAAAACGATTTAAAAGATTTATGTTAACCATGTGGTGGTGAATGGATGGTAATACGAGAGTGTGCCAAATTTCAATTGTAGTTCAACAACATCAACAACAAGTAAAGTATTCATATTGAGTTTGTTTGGAGAAAACTTCCACAAATCCAATAAGCTTGTAGAGTTAAATCAACGTACCAAATACCTACATCAAGTAGAAAGACTTTCGAAGCATCTCATGGGAAGCACGGTAGATGCTTGCAAAGATACAAGCAACTATGAAGCAATTAAGCACCAAGACATGGAAAAAAGTTGATTCTTATGTTGGTGATCACATCCCAATAGGCATTGTACCATTTATTTGTGAGGAGAGGACTTTGCCAAGCTTAAGCCTTCGTGGATTGGGCCATTTGGGATTTAGAAGACTCGTACACTTATCATTGCAAAACACAAACTACTAAACATCATGGCTATTTACCTAGCTTTCTACACCAAGAAAAAAAGACACTACCTAGACCCTCACGTGCACTTATTAGGTGAAGGCTTGTCCTGCCTCTTATCAAAGTAGTTAAAGGCATGGAATAATTCATCAAAGATATCTTAGGATACCACCAGCATGGAAAGGTCAAAAACTTCTCATCAAGTGATAGAGTTATGACACTTCTCAAAAGAGTCGGAGGTCTTATGATGATTCATGGGGTGGTGATAATCACATTGATGGTCTTTTTGAAGACATTGGCTTGTGAGCCAGAACACGCTAAGATGTCACTGCAAAAGTGTTATGTCCTTATTGGATATGAATCCTTAAACTCCATGCATGAGAATCTTTGTTCTTACTTTCATCATTTATGGCATGGCAAACCTTGATATTTGTATTTTGACCGATTGATGGAATTTTTGCCACCTTCCCTGAACTTTGGTGTTTCATTCAAGAAGGTTCTGACTCTTTCAACCTCTTTCTAGAAAGGTTGAGAGAGAAATCACATGATGTATTGATGTTTCAATCCTTTTTTTTCAACTTCTCTATGGTTGTAGACAAATATATGACTACGCCTCTATGTTCTCAAAACCCCTAGACTTCTTGGTGGATTGTCTCAAGAAACTTCTTATGATTCAACGTCGCACATGTTCTTTGGCTCAAGCACCAAAGATCCCATGTATGTTTTTCAATATTATACAGTTCCTCTTGAAATATCCAACAATTTTCATCAATGTACATTTACTAGAAGTCACAATTCATTCAATTCTCCCAGTTCTTGAAATCATGTTTTGTTATGCACCTCATCTTTATGCACAATCCATTCTATATTTGGTGTTACTCTTTGAAGGGCTCAAAATGAGAATGTCTTCATACACTTCAGATTTAGGTTTTTTTAACCAAGTTTGAGGGCACGACCTTGCAAGAATAATCATTTGAAAGAATGTTTCTTGATATTTTGACTTGGATTGATGGATCTCAAGAGGTAAGGATCAATATTTTGTTGAGAATTTGAAGAGCCTTCTCTCATGTGGAATGCACCCTCCAAGGCCTCACTATTGGGTGGCCTTTGAGGTGACTACTTTCCTTGAGCATTGAGCTCTTAATTCTGACTAAGGGAGGTTGAATTCGGGTCATATAATGAAAGTGGGTCGTGACAATTTCGCATGGAAGTAATCATGTAGCTTTTTGTGATGGTTGAGTCGCTTTTGGCATTTCTGTTCTGTTGCTTTAGTTTAGAGATTTCTTGGGTTTGCCCTTTTTTAGTCTGAAATCGTTTTGAAATATTTAGGTGCATGGTTGTGTTTCCACCAGAACTGAGCGTGGGGCACTCTCCAAAAAGTATGCAGTTGAGAACTAGTTATCAAAACGCCCGTGCTTACGACTATTCTCGGTTGAACTATCAGGTTAGCTGCTTTCGCCGTCGTCATCTGCCCATGCGTCCAAATATTCTTCTTCCGCAACCCCTTGACTTACAGCAAGCTGACCTGTTTCGACGCCATGGCTTGCTGACCGCTCGTCTGCCACCCACTGTGTCGCTGCCCCTTGGCCGTTTGGCTGCGCTAAAACCGCTTGCTTGACCGTCGGCCGCCACGATTATCTTCTCAAGGACGTGTCTTCCTCGGCGTAAATGCGAGCATAAGTTTGCACGTGGAAGGCCAGGTTTAGCCTCGGGAGAATGAGGACGCAACAACATCTCAGATGGCACTGCGGACCATGGCTCTCAGCTGTCCTTTTGACATGCCTCGGCTTGTGCGTAGCATCGGCAGTAGCAGCAGCAGATGCACAAGTACAGTCAGGCTCCACTTCAGCGCAACAGCTGAAAGGCAGCCGCAGCGGCAGCAGCAGCAGCGATGGCATATTGACACGTGTGAGGTCTTTGGCGGAGGCGGCAGTGAGGGCAGGTCTGGGCAAGGTCAGGCAGTTGCACAGCAGCAGTAGCAACTCGGAACGCAATTGCAGCCTGGCACTCAAGGTGGAGAAGGGCGCGCTTTGGGAGTACGAGAACTGCATCTACCTGCGCAGTGGCGATGGATTCACTTTCCACGTGGGTCACTTTCGCCATTCACAATGTGCCACGTTTCACTTGCTAGGGAGCGTTGTGCTCCACGTGGTTCGTTTGGTGTGTTGTGCTGGCGAGTCTTCATAATTCAGAGCAGCATTGGTGATGGAGCTGCTGCTGGTGTGTGTGTGTGTGTGTGTGGCGCCTGCCTCTCTTTTTGTCCTTGCTATTGAATTTGCAGTTCACGGAAGGACATGTGCCTTGCTATGTGACGTGCATGGCATGCCACATGTGCCGCGTGTGGTTGGCCAGCGGTTGCCATCTGAGAGTTGCTTGCGAGAGGGAGTGGTGTGGCATGGCACAGCCCCTGACGGCAGAGACGGCAGGCAATGGGGTGCATGTGGCTGTGCTTGTGTCGTGCATTGTGGGCTTGCAGTGCTGCACAAGGGAATGTCACGCGTGTTTGGCGGGAGCTTCTTGCCTGCCTGAACGGTGGATGGGATGGCGTGTGTGCTTTTCATCCTGGAACACCTGCTGGAAATCATGATGACATGAGCATGTCATGTGCCACCTGTCATGTGTGCCACCCTTCATGTAAGGCGCTTGGCATGTGTGCCACCAATCATGTGTGCCACCCATCATTTGTGCCGCCCATCATTTGTGCCGCCCATCATGTGTGCCGCCCATCATGTGTGCCGCCCATCATGTGTGCCACCCATCGAGTGTGCCACCCATCATGTGTGCTGCCCATCATGTATGCTGCTTGTCATGGTGTACTGCTTGTCATGGTGTGCAATGCAGTGGACGTACGACCAGATGACGCATGTGCTGGACGGCTGTTTCTCCGCCGCATGGAAGGGGTGGCTGGGGTGGGGTGTGGGCGTGCGCATGATCGGCGCCAGTGCCATTGTTGCGTACCCATCGTCTCAGTCGGGCGAGTCGTTTGCGGTGTCGCGCTACTTCCTGGCAGCATACGACAAGGCTGAGATCCGCCCCAACACGGGGAACCTGCAGCTTGTCAACAACAGCGTGCAGGTGAGCGCTACAGGGCCATGATTGTGTGTGTGTGTGTGTGCTTCTGTGCTTGTGTGCTCGTGTGCTTCTGTGCTTGTGTGCCTGTGTGCACATGTGTTTGTCTGGGTGCCATACCTCCCTTCCCATGCATCATTTCGCCTGTTCCTTCTGTTGAAGTGCTCTCGTTTCCTGAGGGAAAATGGATCGTGCACACAAGCACATGGCAAGAAGGGTGGCAGTGTGTTTCACGCCAGCAAGTACAAGACATGCCCAATGAGAACCACATCCATAGATCATTTCTGCATCCCACAGATCGCCGTCTCTCTCTCTCTCTCTCTCTCTCTCTCTCTCTCTCTCACACACACACACACACGCACGCGCGCACGCACGCACGCACGTACGCACGCGCGCACGCACGCACGCACGTACGCACGCGCGCACGCACGCACGCACGTACGCACGCGCGCACGCACGCACGCACGTACGCACGCGCGCACGCACGCACGCACGTACGCACGCGCGCACGCACGCACGCACGTACGCACGCGCGCACGCACGCACGCACGTACGCACGCGCGCACGCACGCACGCACGTACGCACGCGCGCACGCACGCACGCACGTACGCACGCGCGCACGCACGCACGCACGTACGCACGCGCGCACGCACGCACGCACGTACGCACGCGCGCACGCACGCACGCACGTACGCACGCGCGCACGCACGCACGCACGTACGCACGCGCGCACGCACGCACGCACGTACGCACGCGCGCACGCACGCACGCACGTACGCACGCGCGCACGCACGCACGCACGTACGCACGCGCGCACGCACGCACGCACGTACGCACGCGCGCACGCACGCACGCACGTACGCACGCGCGCACGCACGCACGCACGTACGCACGCGCGCACGCACGCACGCACGTACGCACGCGCGCACGCACGCACGCACGTACGCACGCGCGCACGCACGCACGCACGTACGCACGCGCGCACGCACGCACGCACGTACGCACGCGCGCACGCACGCACACACACACACACACGCGCGCGCGCGCGCGCGCGCGCGCACACACACTCACTTTCTCTCTCTCCTCTCCCACATTCCTTGTCTTTTCCGCTGTGCTACATACTGTGTCCTAGTGTTGTACCAGGTGCATGTGGCAGGCTCAACTGGGCTTGTGCATGTGGCATTTGCCGCCATACTGCCGCCCGAGCAGATGGCGGGTATATACATCGTCATGGCCAAAGGCCCAGGCGCCGACATCAATTCCGGAATGCTGGAGCAGCATGACCCTGCCCTCACCGCTCGCAGCTACCTCCGTCTCACCGGTGTGTCTTGTCTCGTCCCACCGCCGTGTCTTGTCTCACCGCTGTGTCTTGTCTCACCACTGTGTCTTTTCTCACCGCTGTGTCTTTTCTCACCACTGTGTCTTTTCTCACCACTGTGTCTTGTCTCACCGCTGTGTCTTTTCTCACCGCTGTGTCTTTTCTCACCGCTGTGTCTTGTCTCACCGCTGTGTCTTTTCTCACCGTTGTGTCTTTTCTCACCGTTGTGTCTTTTCTCACCGCTGTGTCTTTTCTCACCGCTGTGTCTTTTCTCACCACTGTGTCTTTTCTCACCGCTGTGTCTTGTCTCACCGCTGTGTCTTTTCTCACCACTGTGTCTTGTCTCACCGCTGTGTCTTTTCTCACCACTGTGTCTTTTCTCACCACTGTGTCTTGTCTCACCGCTCTGTCTTGTCTCACCGCTGTGTCTTTTCTCACCGTTGTGTCTTGTCTCACCGTTGTGTCTTTTCTCACCACTGTGTCTTTTCTCACCACTGTGTCTTTTCTCACCACTGTGTCTTGTCTCACCGCTCTGTCTTGTCTCACCGCTGTGTCTTTTCTCACCGTTGTGTCTT
>SZWC01008781.1:70848-113777 GCA_023375785.1 Penium margaritaceum
GGCGCTCGGCCGGCGCTCTTTCGCGCCCCCGTTGGCACGATAGGCCCGACCGAGGGGACCCCCCCCCCCGGACGGGTCCCTCGTGTCGGGCCCCCTCAGGCCCGACAGCAGCAGCTGCTGCAGCAACTACTGCTGCGGTTGCTGTAGCAACTGCTACTGCTTTTGCTGCTACTGTTGCTGCAGCTGCTGCAGCTACTGCCTGCTGCTGCTGTTGCTGCGGCTGCTGTTGCAGCTGCTGCCTGCTGCTGCTTCTACTGCTACGAATGCTGCTACAACAGCTGCTACAACTGCTCGCCGCCGCCGCTGCTGCTGCTATGGCTGCTGCCCGCCACCGTTGCTGTTACAAGTGTGTGCTGCCGCCGCCGCTACTGCAGCTGCTGCCCGCCGCCGCTGCTGTAGCTGCTTCTGCGGTTGCTACCTGTTGCTCCTGCTACAGCTGTTGCCTGCTGGTGCTGCTACTGCGGCTGCTGCCCGCGACAGCGCTGTCACTGCTCGCAGCCGCTGCCGCAAGCTGCTTCTTCCTTCCTCTTTTTTTTTCTTTTTTTTTTGTGTGTGTGTACAAATCGGTGGCCAGACACGACTGCTGCTGCCACCCAGTGCTGCTGCTGCAGTGGGTGCTGCCCGTAGCCACTACCGCCGCAACTGCTTCCCGCTGCTCGTTCCTGCTACGGCCGCTGTTGCTTACAGCTGCCGCCGTTGTCTCTACTACCTCCACCGCTCAGCTGCAACGTAGTCACGGTGGGTCCCTCCAAGATCTGCTACTGCTGCTATGGGTGGCTGCCGCTGCTTCCACCTACTGCTGCTTCTGCTGCTGCGTCTCTGCTGCACAGCACAACGAGCTGTGGCTCGTTTGCTCTGATACCATGAGAAGTTTCCTAGAACCTTCCTAACCACTTGCCGCGACACTAGGCGTCAGCGCCAGGTCAGCGTGTGACATCAGTCACAAGTTAAAAACAAAACNCTGCAACGTAGTCACGGTGGGTCCCTCCAAGATCTGCTACTGCTGCTATGGGTGGCTGCCGCTGCTTCCACCTACTGCTGCTTCTGCTGCTGCGTCTCTGCTGCACAGCACAACGAGCTGTGGCTCGTTTGCTCTGATACCATGAGAAGTTTCCTAGAACCTTCCTAACCACTTGCCGCGACACTAGGCGTCAGCGCCAGGTCAGCGTGTGACATCAGTCACAAGTTAAAAACAAAACTGCAAGGGTTTGGGTTCAAACATGAACAGAGTGTCAGAAAACTCAAAACTGAGTATAATTGCAGAGAGAGACAACAAATGACAGGTCCATAGCCTAAATACCTGCCGCGGCGCAGAGCGGGTGCCGCACGCGGGGGTCCAAGAGCTGCCCTTAATACGGCCCAAAACCACTGTTTTGGCCGTAACTCTGCGCACACATATGAAAATGCTACGCCGTCTGAACCTAGACGTGCAAGATGAAAAAACAGACGCTACGACTGGTCACATGCATGTATCCATCATCAGACGGTGGACACGCAATGCAAAGACATGCAAATCGGGCTCATGGCCAGTCCGCTGAAAAAACTCCTACAGGCTGCAGAAAAACAGTAGGGAGTCGCGGCAGTGTCCGGGGCTCTGGAACGGTAGTCGGCCAGCTCCAAGCTAGCAATCCGCCGCCCGTCGTCCCTCCAATGTCACTAGGGCCCGCCTCAGGGATCTGTCATGTCATAGCTCCTGGGTAAGTCCCTGGACGATCCGGAGTCCCGTCGGGTCGTCACGATCTCCAATGCGGCCAACGATCACCATCAGCTCCGGGTGCACCCGTAGTTGCCACGGCTGTGGCTCATGATGGGTGGAAGCCACACATACCAACAGCAGGAACGGTGGCAGCAACGGCAGCAGCGTCAACAGAAGCGGCTACAACGTCATCTACTCCACTGCCTCCTGTTCTTCTCATCTTCCTCTTTGTCTTCCTCCTCTTTGTTCTCCTCATCCTCCTCGCCCTCCTTTTCTTCCTCCTCATCCACCTCCTCCTCTTCCACCTCCTCCTCCTCCTCCTCCTCATCCTCCTCCTCCTCCTCATCCTCCTCCTCCCCCTTGTCCTCCTCATCGTCGTCCTCCTCCACGTCGTGCTCTTCCTCGTCCTCCTCCTCGTCGTGCTCTTCCTCGTCCTCCTCCTCGTCCTCCTCGTCATCCTTGTCCTCCTCCTCCTCCTCCTCCTCCTCCTCATCCTCCTGCTCCTCCTCCTCCTGCTACTCCTCCTCCTCCTCCTACTCATCTGCCGCCGCCATCACACCCCCTCATCCTCCTACTCCTCCTCTTCCTTCTCATCCTCCACTTTCTCATCCATTTTCTGAAGGCACATCGCATCATACGCAAACGCAGCAGGTTGATGAGGAGGCAGTCTTGCCGTGAGCTAATGGACTGAAGGTACTCCCCCATCTCCCGACCTTCTCTCTCGTTGTCATCGTCACCGTTGTCTTCGTCGTCACCGTCATCGCTGTCGTCATCCTCGTTGTCGTCGTCGCCATCGCCGTCGTCATCGTTGTGGTCTTCATCGTTGTCGTCGTCATCGTCGTCACCGTCATCGTCGTTGCCGTCATCGTCGTCGTCATTGTCGTCGCTGTCGTCATAGTCCTCGTCCTCGTCATCGTTGTCGTCGTCGTCGTTGTCGTCGTCATCGTCATCGTCATCGTTGTCGTCGTCGTCGTCATCGTCGTCCTCCTCATCCTCTTTGTCGTCGTTGTCATCATCATCGTCGTCTTCGTCGTCGTCATCATCGTTGGCGTCGTCGTCCTTGTCCTCTTCATTGTCGTCGTCATCATCATCATCGTCATTGTCGTCGTCGTTGTCGTTGTCGTTGTCATTATCCTCGTTATCGTCATCTTCGTCATCGTCATCGTCATCGTCATCGTCATCGTCATCGTCATCGTCATCGTCAATGTCGTCATCGTCATCGTCAACGTCGTCATCGTCACCTTTATCATTACCGCCGTGTTCATCACTGTCGTGAATTCATTTCAACTGTCGCATTTATCCTTGACGTCACTCTCTTTGCCGTCGTCCTCGCTGCCATCGCTGCCATTGCTTTTGCCATTAACGCAGTGGCAAGAATGGAGGAGGGGGAAGGGGCGAGGCCGGTGAATGAGGCCTTTGAGTTTCTGTTTTTGTGTAAAATGTCTATGCAGGAGAGTCAAGGTGACTTTCCTTGTCGTTGTGAGTTTCCTTTTTCGTCGTCGTCATCGTCATTGTCATCGTCATCATCGTCATCGTCGTCGTCGTCGTCCTCGTCATCGTCATCGTCATCGTCGTCATCATCGTCGTCATCGTCATCGTCATCGTCGTCGTCGTCGTCGTCATCCTTGTCGTCGTTGTTGTCGTCGTCGTCGTCGTTGTCATCATCATCGTCATCGTCATCATCGTCGTCATCGTCATCGTCATCATCGTCGTTGTCGACGTCGTCGTCGTCCTCATCCTCATCGTCGTTGTCGTCGTCATCATCATCGTCATTGTCGTCGTTGTCGTCATCGTCATCGTCATCGTCGTCGTTGTCGTCGTCGTCATCCTCCTCATCCTCATCGTCATCGTCGTCATCATCCTCGTCGTCGTCGTCGTCAACGTCATCATTGTCATCATAGTCATCGTTGTCGTCGTCGCCGCCGTCGTCCTCGTCGCCGCCGTCGTCGTCGTCGCCGTTGCCGCCGCCGCCGCCACCATCGTTGTCGTCGCCGTCGTCGCCATCCTCGCTGCCGCCGCCGTCGTCGTTGCCGTCATCGCCGTCATCGCCGTCGTCGTTGCTGCCGCCGTCGCCGCCGCCGTCGTCAGTGTCTTCGTCGTCGTCGTCGTCATCACCGTCGTTGCCACCGCCGCCGCCATCGTCGTCGTTGCCGTCGTCGCTATCCTCGCCACCACCGCCGTCGTCGTTGTCATCGTCGCCGTCGTCGTCGTCGTCATTATCGTCATCGTCGTCGTCGTCGTCCTCCTCATCGTTGTCATTGTTTCCATCGTTGTCATCATCAACCCAATCGTTGAACCTCTATGTGGAAGGACGAGGGGGGAGGAGGGGGAAGAGGACATATGATGTCAAGAGTAGTATGCATGTACCTTTGATATGTGTGTATCGGTACAATTCATTTTCAGTCCGTTGACAACGTCGATGCATGCTTGAATTGTCCATGCAGGAGGATCATAGCGACATCCCTCATTGAGCCTGCGTCAGATAGGATTATCATCCCTATATGAGACATAGATTAAAAAAAAACCTTACGATTGCGCAGTTCGTGAAGTGACTGACGGTGATTTGACTAGTGTCTTGTTGTCTGAAGTGGAATTTGCGGTGAATTCCACAGTCAAGCAGAGGATAAGAGCCAGGACCAAGGTTCGCATTATTCATGAAGTCGTGGGAGGCAGGGGTGGGGCTAAAACAAGGAAGACACCATCAACCGTCGAGAAGAATGCAGATAGGAGTGCGACACTCACTCCAGAGGTGCGCGAAGAGCTTTAAAAAGAAGTGAACAAGACAATGACTCCTGGAACATGTGAATCCTTCGTGGCTCTTTATACAGTGGTGTGGGAACTTTGGCCTTCGTCCAATCCCTCACACAGAGCGAGTTGCAATGCACATTCGAGATCGTACCCAGTTGGAGGGTGTCAAGGGTACAAAGGCGCAAATGATTGTCACAAGCAGCACGTTTCGGGTTATCAGAGGCGCATTACAGAATGCCAAGGATTGTCTAGAGTTGAAGTACAACTGTTACCTTGGTGAGGAGCTTGTCAAGAACAAGAGCATTGAGGCGTATGCAAACCTAGTTGCAAGGAAGGAGCCAAAAGTGCGGAAAGACCGCGGCGAAGACCTCCAGGTGAACACGGCTGCGGACTACCTCACACAGGAAGAGTATGAGAGAGTCATCCATGAAGTGCATGAGAAAGGCTACAACAAGCCAGCCATGCGAAACCTCTCCCTGTTTCAGGTCCTGCGGCAAGCATTGTACAGGGGAGATGATGCGCGCTGGTCTGCTTTGGGGGACCTTTTTTTGGTCAACAATCCAAAGACTGCTGCAGGGCCGAGTGAGTATACAGCATTGTGCATGCTATCACGACAAGGGAAGGCAAACCAGATGGGGCGAAGTGAATACTCCTTCCTTTTCCGTGGGCTCGACCCACAGCTTTGTGCGATCGGAGCCCTTGCACAGTGGATGTTCGTCCGCTTTCATGCACGGAATGAACCCGCTCCGGACTTCACCCAAGATGGATGGTGAGTCCCAAAATGGTTTTACTTTACAGTCCTTTTTTTTGGTGGCACAAGCATGTGTTCCTACTCTAATGTCTAATGAGTCGCCTTATTTTTCAGGCAAGACATATTGTTGTGGCCCAAATCTACGCTCACTCCAATGCATGAAGTGACGCAAGAGGCTCAGCGTCCCATTTCAATGTTGCAGGCCACAACACTTGAGCACCACTTTCGGACTTCGGCTCTCAATGTGCTCACTCTGTTTGAATTTTTCAGAAAAGTTCTGATCCAGGACTTTTTTGCCTCACCCTCTAGTCCGGTTGCTACTGCCAACGCCATGGCAGCCATGTTCAGCAGGTACAATCTGAAACCACTTTTCTGTTTGCTCTTCAAAATACCACCGACTGTCGTGGATTTGCCACGTTGTTTGACATAAACTTCTGTACTCTTGTCAGGCCAAAGTTCAGTCGGCTTCATGATGTGATGGAGCAACACATCATGCGTGAAGAACGCCAATGGGGACTTAAGCGTAATCGGGTGATGATGGAGGACCTGGGTAATATAGAGAGTCGATTGATAGCCTGTGTTGAGACTGGTTTTGGACATGTGGCAGATGTGCTCGAGCGATTCTCGGCCTTGTGGCCAGAACCTCGAGACGGAGTATCTGGTCGGGATCATGACAGGTTAGCACAGTTCGTGATGGAGGACAGGACAAGGGTAGGGTTGGGGATTGGCAGCATTGACAGGATGGATGGCGTTGCAACTCAGACAGTACATGGTGTCACTGCTCCGATAGTGGATACCACCACTGCTCCGGGGGTTGGTGCCACCGCCCCGGGGGTGGACACTGCTAGCGCTCCGAGGGTGGATGTTGCCACCGCTCCAAGGGTGGGTGCCACCACCGCTCCGAGGGTGGATGCCACCACCGCTCCAAGGGTGGATGCCACCACCGCTCCGAGGGTGGATGCAACCACTGCTCCGAGGGTGGGTGCCACCACCGCTCCAAGGGTGGGTGCCACCACCGCTCCAAGGGTGGGTGCCACCACCGCTCCGAGGGTGGACGATGAAACTGTGCCACTGACGCAACGTCACGGACCGTGCTCTGATCCTCCTCCAATCAAAAGACCGTGCAACGAGCAACAAGGAGGTCATGGGATTGGACACCCCAACAACGATCATTGGCCGGACGAAACCGACAAGTTTCGCATCTCCAATTTCAACACATTTCGCAAGTGCGACAATGTACATTTGCACATTCCATCCACTTCCATGCCTGGCTTGCTCTTTATGCCTTCAAAATGATGATCATGATGCCCTTGACACACATTTGCAGAGGTGTGGACAGAACTTCACTACGAAGGGCCAGAATGCAACGGACGTAAAAGGCCGCCAATTCTCGCCCGTATAATATTCCACGGAAAGAAAAAGTGGTGTCTGAACGAGGATGGCAAGCGCACGAACTACAAACACAGGTGGCATGACAGGTTAGTCTTCAGGAGGAGGGAGAGGAGGGAGAGGAGGGAGAGGAGGGAGGGGGGAGGGGAGGAGGTAGAGGGGAGCAGGGAAGAGAACCGGGATGAAAAGTGTAGGAATCCGTTTCATATGATGTCCTCCACTCCCCCTCTTTCTCCATTGATCCCTCTTCCTCACCTATACTCTTCTCCCCAATTTATACACAGTCGAGCATGCATGGGTGTATGGTTGTGTGCTTGATTACATGCATGGTTGTATGCGTGGTTGGACACAATGCTGCCTGTGTGGCTGCATAGTGCATGTGTGGCTGTGTGCACTGCTGCATATTCATGCGTAGCTTCATGCGTAGCTTCATGCGTGCCTGTGTGTGTGGCTATGTTGCTACATAAGTGCATGTGTGTGTGGACTGTCTTGGGTGTGCCTTGCAGGTCGTTGCTCGTCGTAACAGAGATACTCTGGCGGATGGAGCAGAATCCGAGGGCGAAGGAGGACGACGTGGTGGCGCAACTCGAAGAAGAAAGATTAGGTTGTACGCCACCGACTATTCCAGCTTTGGTGAAGAAAATTCAGGCGACAAAAAAGTGGCCGCAAGATTGGCCAAGTCAGAAGTTAGAAAGGTTGCAACAAGCCCATGAGGTGGAGTACCTTGACAAGTTTTATGGTCAACGAGGACGATCTGCTAGTANCTGTGTGTGTGGCTATGTTGCTACATAAGTGCATGTGTGCGTGGACTGTCTTGGGTGTGCCTTGCAGGTCGTTGCTCGTCGTAACAGAGATACTCTGGCGGATGGAGCAGAATCCGAGGGTGAAGGAGGACGACGTGGTGGCGCAACTCGAAGAAGAAAGATTAGGTTGTACGCCACCGACTATTCCAGCTTTGGTGAAGAAAATTCAGGCGACAAAAAAGTGGCCGCAAGATTGGCCAAGTCAGAAGTTAGAAAGGTTGCAACAAGCCCATGAGGTGGAGTACCTTGACAAGTTTTATGGTCAACGAGGACGATTGGCTAGTAGGCCAAAAAAGTGATGTAGAACATGACTTTGGGCATGTAGCAAACTCACACTTCATTTCATGTCACAGTTGCAAATGGCCGGTTCAACATTGCATGCTCTCGCTTGTTGTACGCGTATAGTTGTCTTTTCAAAGATCGGCCAAGCCCCCGCTCAAGCTTGTTTTTCAGGTGGGAGTGTTTTGCATCTATGTACAAATGTTTGTGCATCATGCTAGGATTTTGGATTTGGCTAAGTCTGCTAGCATGCAACTGCAAAAAAAATCTTGTACTACACAATTCCTAGACAATGGAGTTGGTCAAGGTTGTGGGTGATAACACTGTTTTTTATGCATCTATTTTGTTTTGAATTGCTCACTCGCTCGTGCTCGCACCCACTCCCTCACTCCCTCACTCGTTCGTTAACTCACTCGAGCGCACGTCTGTTCACTCAACTACTCATTACCTCACTCACTCACTCAGCTACTCACTCACGCGTAATGGTGTTAAATCGAGATCGAGACAGGTCTCGATCTCGATTGTCTCGATTTTGTCGTGTTTCGTTGTCTCGTACCACACGACACGAGACAATCTCGAATTGTCTTGCGCGAGACGAGATGAGGCCGAGACACGTCACATGTCATGCAAGATCGAGACAAGAATCTCGTCTCGGGAGGAGGAGCAGTGGAATAGTAGCTGCAGCAACAACGGCAGCAGAAGCAGCGGCATTGGCAACAGCTCCAGATGGCAGCAGCGACTGCGGGAAGCAGCAGTAGGTAGTGCCTCCCTCTCTCCCCTCATTCTCCCTCTCACTCCCCATTCTCTCCCCCAATACGATGCGACAGCAACAGCAACAACGACAGCTACAGCGACAGCAACAGCAACAACGACAGCGACAGCGACATAGACAGCGACTGCAACAGCGACAGTAACGTAGACTATGACAGAGGCTGTATTATGGACTATAACATAGACTGCAACATAGAATATGACATTCACATCAGCGTTGGCATCAACTTCAACATCGACATCGGCAGCGACAATGACAGCGACAGCGACATCAACAGCGACAGCGAGAGCGACAGCGACAGTGACAGCGACAGCGACAGCGACAGCGAGAGGAAAAGCGACAGAAACAGCGAGAGCGATAGCGACAGCGACAGCAAGAGGAACAGCGACAGCAACAGCGAGAGCGATAGCGACAGCGACAAGGACATAGATTGTGAGGCTTTAACACAGACTATGACATAGACATCGGCATGGACATTAACTTCGACATCGACATCGTTATGATGTGATGTGATGTGATGTGATGTGATGTGATGTGATGTGATGTGATGTGATGTGATGTGACGTGATGTGATGTGATGTGATGTGATGTGATGTGATGTGATGCGATGCGAAGCAATTCGATGCAATTCGACGGAATGTCATCCAATTCAACGTGAGATGTAATGCAATGCAATCAATACAATGTGATGTGACATGTTGTCACGTGGTGTGATGTCATGTGATGTGGTGTGATGTCATGGGAGTGATAATGACAGCAATGGCGCGACAACGACGTTGGCGCGGCAACGGCGACACTGACGGCAACAGCGACAGCGACTCCCTCACTCACTCACTCACTCACTCATTCACTCACTCACTCACTCAATCACTCAGTCACCCATCCACTCACTCACTCAATCACTCATTGTCAATCACTTGCTCGCGCACTCACTCATTCACTCACTCACACACTCACTCTCACTAACGCACTCACTCACTCACTCACTCACTCACACTCACTTGCTCACACTCGTCCATCCATCCACCCAACCACCCACCCACCCACCCACCCACTTGATCTTTCACTCACACACTCAATCATTTGGATTCCAATCCTAAATAACAATGCTACCCTTTATCTTGTTGCAATGACAATCATTCTCATTGTTTTTTGATTTCCAATGGCAATCATCGCCATTGTGATACCTCCAAGTGATCAAAATCATGTCCGTATCTGTACCTTTCAAGCATCCTAATTTGCCAATGTAAAAGAATCATGTTTATGTCGTATTCTCCAAATGAAGATCATAACGGATTATGCTCTTGGATTCGAATTGCAAGGCTCTCCATCAATGGAACAAATAAAAACTGATTTCATGCAGCATGTATGTGCATGCGTATATTGTACACCCTCGCGATATCTATCTGAGGCGGAGTTGAATGTGCAAAGGCCCCTACTCATGGTTACTCTTTGCTCAGACAGGGGTATCTTTGCAAAAAAGTATGCAACCAAGTACGCTCTTGAATTCCAATCGGAAGGCTCTCCATCAATGCAACACATGAAAAACTGATCTCATGCACCACGTATGTGCATGCGTATATTGTACACCCTCGCGATATCTTTTTGAGGCAGGGTTTAATGTACAAAGGCCCCTGCTCATGGTTACTCTTTGTCCAGACAGGGGTATCTTTGCAAAAAAGTATACAACTAAGTACGCTCTTGAATTCCAATTGCAAAGCTCCATATCCATGCAAAAACAAATACCAAAGTGCAAATCTATCCTCTTCAACATGCAACAAACCAAATGATAAGGTAATCAGGTAAGTGTTGTGATATCTTCAGCTAAGCTACCATCTCTATGTTCGTGTATGTCAGCAATGGCATAGGTAGGATTCCCATTGCTCATATTAATTAACATAGCAAGAACATGAGAACCTAGAATGTGAATTTCACATTGAAGTTATCAGTGGACGAGAGATATCTTTAATTCATTCAAACCACATGTGACATTATGTTTTATAGCGTTGTTCCTTGTACCATGTCGTGTCATGTTGTGTCGTGTTGTGTTGTGTTGTGTTGTGTCGTGTCTTGTCTTGTCGTGGCGTGTCATGTCGAGTCGTGTCGTGTCGTGTTGTATCGTGTCATGTCGTGTCGTGTCGTATTGTGTCGTGTCATGTCGTGTTGTGTTGTGTCGTGTTGTGTTGTATCATGTCGTGTCATGTCGTGTTGTGTCGTGTCATGTCGTGTCGTGTCGTGTCATGTCGTGTCGTGTCGTGATGTGTTGTGTCATGTCGTAGCGTGTTATGTCGTGTCGTGTTGTGTCAAGTTGTGTCGTGTCATGCTGTATTGTGTCATGTTGTGTCGTGTCGAGTCGTGTTGTCTTGTTTTGTTTTGTTTCATGTCGTGTCCTGTCATGTGGTGTCGTGTCGTGTCATGTCGTGTCGTGTCATGTGGTTTCTTGTCGTGTCGTGTGGTGTCTTGTTGTGTCGTGTGATGTCGTGTCGTGTCATGTCGTGTTGTGTCGTGTCATGTTGTGTTGTGTCGTGTCGTGTCATGTCGTGTTGTGTCGTGTCATGTCGTGTCGTGTCGTGTCGTGTCGTGTCGTGTCGTGATGTGTTGTGTCATGTCGTAGCGTGTTATGTCGTGTCGTGCTGTGTCAAGTCGTGTCGTATCATGTTGTGTTGTGTCGTGTCATGTTGTGTCGTGTCGAGTCGTGTTGTCTTGTTTTGTTTTGTTTCATGGCGTGTCCTGTCATGTGGTGTCGTGTCGTGTCATGTGGTTTCTTGTCGTGTCGTGTGGTGTCTTGTTGTGTCGTGTGATGTCGTGTCGTGTCGTGTGCTGTCGTGTCCTGTTTATTGCTGTCGTGTCGTGTCATGTCGTGTCGTGTGCTGTCGTGTTGTGTCATGTCGTGGCGTGCTGTGTCGTGTCGTGCCGTGTCGTGTCGTGTTGTAACCTGTCGTGTGGTGTCGTACCCTGTGGTGTCGAGTTGTGTGGTGTCATGTTGTTGTGTGTTGTGTCGTTTCATGTCATCTCGTGTCATGCCGTGTTGTGCCATGTTGTGTCGTGTCGTGTTGAGTCGTGTCAACTCGTGTTGTGTCGTGTCGTGTTGTGTCGTGTCGTGTCGTGTCGTGTCGTGTCATGTCGTACCAATCGTGTTGTTTCATTTCATGTCAAGTCGGGTGGTGTCATGTTTAGTCGGATCGTGTCGTACCGTGTCATGTCGTTTCATAGCTTGTCGTACTGTGTCGTGTCGTGTCATACCGTGTCGTGTTGTGCCGCATCGTGTCATTACGTGTCGTGCCGTGTCATATCGTGTCGTATAGACAATGTCATGATGTGCCGTGTCATGTTGTAGTTTCTGATGTTGTATCATGTGTTGTGTCATGTTATCTCATGTTGTATCGTGTGTCATCTTGTCATGTTGTGTAATGTCAAAATCTCATAATAGGAAAATCCAACATGATAATGACACCAATGTATAGATCGTAATGAAGCGAAATAAATGAATGGGCAAAAACATGTGTAAGATAACAGTTTTTTTAAATACAAAGTATGTAAAAAAAGACCTCTTGATGTCCTTTCTCATGTCTTCTACATACACAATGTAACTTGGGGTGCATTGGTGACATTAGTAACAATAATGTTTTACAGGAAAGGCTCAAATTTCTTACATCATTCTAGTATTAAAAAAAACCAAATCCCAATGTAATCCAAATCAACAATGCTAGTACAATTTCAGCTTGCAAAAACCATTATATAAAAAGTAGCCCTACAACTTCACACTACCAAATTAGGATTCCTATGTAGCCATAATTTTTTTTATTAAATCATAAATACAGCTACCATGCCTTTTAATGTAGATTCATCCCATCTCCTTTGTCATCCTAGCCAAGAACATTAGCATCCCTGTTTTGACTACGGGGTTGATTTTTCTGACGTCTTCCCGTCGCACAACTTCGCTTCAAAACTAGTGGCATTGGCTGCGCGCAGGCTTGTATCAGAGTTACGTAGTAATAGACTGAAGCCGGGTTCAAACATGTTATCTGCCTTGGAAACGAGTTTTGCTCGACCTTCCCCTCTTGTCCGAGAAGTCGTCGTCGGTGAAGTCAAGTGCTTGCTTGCGATGTCCGGTATCTGTTTCGGAAAAAACCCTGGTTGCTACGCGAAGTCTGTCCGATTCGCACGTATTTCTCGGACTGGGAGTCGCTTTTGCAAGGAAAATTGCGCTCAGAGAGGGCCTGTCTTCCGGACGCAACAGAAGTGCTGAAAAAAAAACCTAGAGAATACTCGATGGGCTGTCGGTGGACAGAAACACCGACCGCAGACAGAATTGCCGTTGCGGAAGTCCTTGTGCAGCGGATTTTCTGACGTCAGCGCTGATTCTTGGATACCGAACCGATTGCATAGGGTTACTACGTAACCCCGAAAATCCACTACACGACAAAAATGCGGGCAGCCAAGCGACCACAATAGGGTTACTATGTAACCCAAAAAAGGCCGAAAGCCCCCGTTCGGCTCTGGCTTCGCCCCCCCCCCCCCCCCCCCCCCCCCCCCCCCCTTTTTTTTAGTCTGGGCAGTGGGCCCCCGTCGGCCTCGCGATTGATTCTCATCGCGAGACCGGGCCGGACCTGCTGGCGGGGGCTGCCCCTGCCGTTCGTCCGGCCGGCGGCCGTCCCCACCCGGCCGGCTGGGGATGGTCCTCCCAGCCGGGGGGTCGGCGCGGGGATGGTCCTCCCTGCGCCGAACCCCACTCCTGGGATGGTCCGAACGCCCCCGGCCGGGGGACGTTCGGACCGTCCCAGACTTGGGATAACTAGCCTTAGCGCAAGACTCTGACCTCACGTGAACCTTTCACCTTGTACGCCGTGCTAAAGGCGAGATTCAAAAGGCCCACATGTTTTGGGAACAAGAACTTTGGTGTTGGTTCTAATC
This sequence comes from Penium margaritaceum, assembly GCA_023375785.1. Classification (NCBI taxonomy): domain Eukaryota; kingdom Viridiplantae; phylum Streptophyta; class Zygnematophyceae; order Desmidiales; family Peniaceae; genus Penium; species Penium margaritaceum. The sequence goes on from SZWC01008781.1 coordinate 84,201, forward strand.
AAACCATCACTCATGTTCAGGTCCGAGCACTGTCACTGAACAATAAACAAATCGTTTTAAACTTGTAAAACGTGGTCAACCACGACCGCCAAAGCAGTCGTCCAGCTACTCTGGTCCTCCTGGAACTGTTGTACAGCTTACTCCAACCACTCCGTTGTGTCCATGCTCATGCAGATCCCTCATGCGGACCCAGTTGGCGCTGGAGCACCAACGGGTGGTGGCTCCAACCACCCACAGTTTCCAGAAAACAAGCACAGCATCCCAGGTGCTTGCTAAGGTGCTCTGCAGTTTGTTTACAGTCGGTAGAGTTCTCTCGATGGCTTGGGTCTTGAGCCTGATTTGCATGTGACCATGTAGGAGTTCTATTGGAAAAGGTGATTTTGAAAAAACTAGGACAATCGAGTGATTTGTTATTGGTAGTAAGTTAACTTTATGGTAAGTTTCCCAGCAAAAATGATGCTTACTCGAGATCTTGGACATTGGAAACAAGCAATGCACGGGGAGCCGTGATGTGAGCGGCCACATCACGAAACCCTGCCAATAAGTTAGGACATAGAGGTGCACGAAAAATGTCATCAAGAAGTGGACATGAAAACACAAAATTGGCATAGTACGCATGGCTTCTGATGAACGTCTTGGAAAGTTGCCAAACATACATTAATCCTATAAGATTGAGGCCGTTTCTGAGACATGCACGAGTTCCTATAATCCATGTGTGGACGTTCTAGTCCTTGCATCTATGGCCCGCCGCATGTGAATATCCATTTTTTTCCCATTTGGCGAGTGATGTTTTGGCTACCATGCACAATAACCAACCAAGGTATGCATATGTCACTGACCATTACCCAATAATTTCAATATGTGGTCAACGTCAACAACTCGTAATGCGATTCACGAAAATTCATAGGCGGAAACAATGGCTCGGGGAACACTAGGTATCAAGTAGAAAGTACAAGGACCTTCAATAAGTAGTGGCACGACGTGACTACCATTCACAATGACCAACCAGAGGCATATGTCACTAGCCATGACCAAAGAATTTCACTATGTGTGGTCAACGTTGACAACTCATAACAGATGTCACAGATGGTCCGAGGGGAAAACAATGGTTTGGGATTTCTAGTTATCAACTAGCAAGTATAAAGATCTTAAATAAGTAGTGTCATGGTGTGGCTACCATGCACAGCAACGAACCAAACAAGGCGTTTGTCGCTGATCATAGGCAAAGAATTTCACTATGCGTGGTCGACACTGACAACTCCAAACTGGAGTTACAAAAGGTCAAAGAGCAAACAATGGTTTGGGAATACTAGTTACCAAATATCAAGTACAAAGACCTTCAATAAGCAGTGGCACGGTGTGGCTACCATACACAATGACCAACAAAAGTAGGCATATTTCACTGTCCATGACCAAAGAATTCCACCATGTGTGGACAACGTTGACAACTCATAACACAAGTCAATGATGGTCACAGGGACAAACAAAGGTTTAGAAAAACTAGCTATCAACTAGCAAGTACAATGACCTTTAGTTTTGATAGCACGGTATGGCTGCCGTGCACAGTGACCAACCAAAGTAAGCATGTGTCACTGATTATGACCAAGGAATTTCACTATGATGGGTCCACATTCACAACTCATAATACAAGTCACAAATGGTGAGAAGGGGAAACAATGGTTTAGGAAGACTAGCTATTGTCTAGCAAGTACGAAGACCTTCAACAAGTAATGGCACGGTGTGGCTACCATGCACAATGACCAACCGAAGTAGGCATATCTCACTAACCATGACCAAACAACTTCACTACGTGTGGACAACATTGATAAGTCGTAATACGAGTCACAAGTGGCCAGAGGGGGAAACAATTGTTTGGGAATACTAATTATCAACTAGCAAGTAAAATGACCTCCAATAAGTCGTGGCACGGCGTGGCTACCATGTACAATGACTACCCAAAGTAGGCATATGTCACTGACCATGACTACAAGAATTCATTGTGTGTGGTGAGCGTTGACAACTCGTAACACGAGTCATAAATAGTCAGAGGGGGAACAATGGTTTAAGAATACTAGTTATCAACTAGTAAGTACAAAGGTCTTCAGTAAGTAGTGGCACTATGTGGATACCATGCACACTGACCAACAAAATCGGTCAAATGTAATTGAACATGACCAGAGTGTTTCACTATATGTGGTCAACGTTGACAAATCATAACACAAGTAAAGAATGGTTCGACAATGAAAAAATGGTTTCGGAATTCTAGTTATCAACTAGCAAGTACAAATGCCTTCAATACACAGTGGCACAATGTGGCTACCATGCACAATGACCAACCAAAGTAGGCATATGTCACTGACCATGACCAAAGAATTTCACAATGCGTGGTCAACGTTGACAACTCCTAATACGAGTCACAGATGGCAAGAGGCGGAAGCCATGTTTCGAGAATACTAGTTATCCAATAGAAAGCACAAAAACCAGTAGAACGTAGTGGCACAACGTGGCTACCATACACAAGGACCAATCAAAGTAGGCATATGGCACTGACCGTGACCAAAGAATTCCGCCATGTGTGGTCAACGATGACAACTCAAAACATGAGTCACAAATGACCAGAGGGGGAAACAATGATTTGGGAATAGTAGTTTTTGACTAGCACTTACAAAACCTTCATGAATTAGTAGCACGATGTGGCTACCATGCACAATGACCAACCAAATTAGGAACATGTCACTAACCATGACCAACACATTTCATTGTGTGTGGTCAATGTTGAAAACTCACAACACGAGTCACAGATGGTCAGAGGGGGAAACTACAACTTGAGAGTACTAGGTATCGACTAGCAAGTACAAAGACATCCAATAAGTAGTGGCACGGTGTGGATTCCATGCACAATGACCAACAAAAGTAGGCATTTGTCACTGACCATGACCAAAGAGTTTCATTGTGTGTGGTACATGTTGACAATTCAAGATACGAGTCACAAATGGTAAGAGGGGGAAACAATAGTTTGAGAACACTAGTTTTCGACTAGCAAGTACAAAGACCTACAATAAGTAGTGGCACATTGTGGCTACCATGCACAATGACCAACCAAAGTAGCCACGTGTCACCGGCCATGACCAAAGAGTTTCACTATGTGTGGTCAACGATACGAGTCACAAATAGTAAGAGGGGGAAAAGATGATTTAAAAACCTGTTATCAACTAGCAATTACAAAGACCTTCAGAACGCATTGGCACAGCGTGGCTACCATGCAGAATGACCAACCAAAGTACGCATATCTCTCTCACCGTGACCAAAGAATTCCACTATGTGTGGTCAACGTTGACAACTCACAACACGAGTCACAAATGATCAGAGGGGGAAACAATGGTTTTGGAATACTAGTTATTGGCTAGCATATACAGAGACATTCAGAACATAGTCCCACGGTTTGGCTACCATGCCTAGTGACCAGCCGAAGTAGGCATTTGTCACTGACCATGACCACAGAATTTCACTACGACGGGCCAACGTTGATAACTCATAATACGATTCACAAGTGGCCAGAGGGGGAAACAATGGTTTGAGAATACTAGTTCTCAACTAGCAAGTAAAATGACCTTCAATAAAAAGTGGCATGATGTGGCTACCACGTACAATGACCAACCTAAGTAGGTATAGGCCACTGACCATGACCAAAAAATTCCATCATGTGTGGTGAGTATTCACAACTCATAACACGAGTCACAGATGGTCAGAAGGGGAAGCAATGGTTTGGGAAGACTAGTTATCAACTAGCAAGTACAAAGATCTTCAAAAAGTAGTGGTACAGTGTGGATACCATGGACACTGACCAACCAAATTAGGCATATGTCATTGACCATGACCAAAGGATTTCACTGTTTTTTGTCAAATTTGACAACTCATAACACGAGTCACAAATGGTTAGATGATGAAACAATGGTCTTGGAGTACTAGCTATCAACTAGCAAGCACAAAGACCTTCAATACATAGTGGCATGGTGTGGCTACCATGCACAAAGACCAACCAAACTAGGCATATGTCAATGACCATGACCGAAGAATGTCACTTTGTGTGGTCAACGTTGAAAACTCATAACACGAGTCACAAATGGTCAGAGGGGGAAACAATGGTTTGGGAATACTAGGGGTTGACTAGCAAGTATGAATACCTTCAGTAAGTAGAGGCACGATCTGGCTACCATGCACAATGACCAACCAAAGAAGGCAAATGTCACTGACCATGACCAAAAGAATTTCACGGTGTGTGGTCAACGTTCACATGTCATATCACGAGTCACAAATGATTAGAGGGAGAAAAAATGGCTTGGGAACACTAGATTTCAACTAAAAAGTTCAAAGATCTTCAATGAGTAGTGGCACTGTGTGGCTACCGTGCACAATGGCCAAGCAAAGAAGGCATCTATCACTCACCATGACCAGGAAATTTCACTATGTGTGGCCAACGTTGACAACTCATAACACGGGTCACACATGGTCAGGGGGGAGATACATTGGTTTGGGAATACTAGTAACAAAATAGCAAGTATAAAGATCTTCAATAAGTTGTGGTATGGTCTGGATACCATGCACAGACCATTGATACCAACCAAATTGGGCATATGTCACTGATCATGCCTAAAGGATTTCACTATTTGTGGTCAACGTTGACAACTCATAATACAAGTCACAAATGGTCAGATGACGGAACAATGGTTTTGGAATACCAGTTTTCAACTAGCAAGTACGAAGACCTTCAATACATGGTGGCACAATGTGGCTATCATGCACAATGACCAACGAGAGAAAGCATATGTCACTGACCATGACCAATGAATTTCACTACGTGTGGTTAATGCTGACAACTCATAATACGAGTAAAAAATGGTATGAGGGGGAAACGATGATTTAAGGATACTAGTTATCCACTAGCAAGTACAAAGACCTTTGGAACATAGTGGCATATCGTGGCTATCATACACAATGACCAATTAATGTAGGCATATGTCACTGACCGTGACCAAAGAATTCCACTATGTGTGGTCAACGCTGAAAACTCATAACATGAGCCACAAATGGTCAGGGGGGAAACAATGGTTTGGCAATACTAGCTATTGACTAGCAAGTAAAAAGACCTTCTGAACACAGTGGCAGTATTTGGCCATCATGCATAGTGACCAACCAAAGTAGGCTTTTGTCCCTGACCATGACCACAGAATTTCACTATGATGGGTCAATGTTCACAACTCACAATACAAGTCACAAACGGCCAGAGGGGGAAACCATGGTTTGGGAACACTTGTTATCGATTAGAAAGTACGAAGATCTTCAATAAGTAGTTGCAAAGTGTGGCTACTATGCACAATGACCAACCAAAGTAGGCATATGTCACTGACCATGACCAAACAATTCCATCATACATGGTCAATGTTGACAACCCATAACACGAGTCACAAATGGTGAGAGGGGTCAACAATGGTTTGGGGATAGTAGTTATTGAGCAGAAATTACAAAACCTTCAACAATAAGTGGCACGATGTGGCTACCATGAAAATGAGCAACCAAAGTAGGCACATATCATTGACCATGACCAAAGAATTTCACTCTTTGTGGTCAACGTTGGCAACTAATACCACGAGTCACAAATGGTTAGAGGGGGAAACTATGATTTGGGAGTAGTAGGTGTTGACTAGCAAGTACAAAGATATTCAATAAGTAGTGGCACGATGTGGCTACCATGGACAATGACCAACCAAAGTAGGCAGTTGTCACCGACCATGACCAAAGAATATCACCATGTGTGGCCAGCGTTGACAACTCATAACATGAGTCACAAATGGTAAGTGGAAGGAACAAAAGGTAAGAAACACTTTATATTGAGTAACAAGTAAAAACACCTTCAATAAGTAGTGGCACGGTGTGGCTACGATGCAAACTGTCCAACCAAAGTAGGCATATGTCAATGACCATGACCAAAGAATTTCACTATGTGTTGGATAACGTTGACAACTCATAGTACGAGTCACAAGTGGTCAGAGGGGGAAACAATGGTTTGGGAATACTAGTCATCCACTAGCAGGTAAAATGACCTCCAATATGCAGCGGCACAATATGGCTACCATGTACAATGACCAACCAAAACAGGCATATGTCACTGACCATGACCAAAACATTCCACTATGTGTGGTGAGCGTAGACAGCTCAGAACATGAGTCACAAATGGTCAGAGGGGGAAAAAATGGTTTGGGAAGACTAGTTATCAGCTAGCAAGTACAAAGATCTCCAGTAAGTAGTGGTACGGCGTGGATACCATGCACACTGACAACCCAAATTAGGCACATGTCACTGAGCATGACCAAAGAATTTTCACTGTGTGTGGTCTATGCTTAAAACTCATAACACGAGTGACAAATGGTCAGAGGGGGAGACAATGATTTGGGAATACTAGGGGTCAACTAGCAAGTACAAAGACCTTCATTAAGTGGTGGCACGGTCTGGCTACCATGCACAATGACCAACATAAGTAGGCATATGTCAGTGACCATGACCAAAAGAATTTTGCTGTGTGTGGTCAACGTTCACAACTCATAACACGAGTCACAAATGATAAGAGGGGGAAAAAATGGCCTGGGAACACTAGCTAACGACTAGCAATGAACAGTGGCATGGTGTAGCTACCATACACGGTGACCAACCAAAGTAGGCATATGTCACTGACCATGACCAGGAAATCTCATCATGTGTGGTCAGCATTGACAACTCATAACACGAGTCACAAATGGTCAGATGGGGAAACCATGCTTCTGAAATACTCGGTATCGACGAGCAAGTACAAAGACCTTAATAAGCAGTGACACAGTGCGGCTACCATGGACAATGACCAACCAAAGTAGTCGTATGCCATGGACCATGACCAAAGCATTTCACTATGTGTGGTCAACGTTGACAACTCATAACCAACTTACAAATAGTCAGAGGGAGAAAAACTTGTTTGGAAACACTATTTACTGTGTAGCAAATACACTGGTCATAAAAAGGTACTGGCATGGTGTGGCTACCATGCACAATGACTTACCAAAGCAAGCATATGTAACTGACCATTACCAAAGAATTTCATTGTGTGTGGTAAGTTTTGACATCTCATAACACGAGTCACAAATGGTCCGATAGTAAACAATGCTTAGGGGAATATAGTTTTCAACTATCACGTACAAAGATGTCCAAAAAGTAGCGGTCTGGTGTGGATACCATGCACAATGACCAACCAAATTAGGCATATGTCACCAATCATGACCAAAGAAGTTCGCAACGTTGGGTCAACGTTGACAGGTCATAACACAAGTCACAAATGGTCAGTGGGGAAAAAATATTTTGGAATGACTATTTATCCATTAGCAAGTACATGGACCTTCAATAAGTAGTGGCACGGTGTGGCTACCATGCACAATGACCAACCAACGTAGGCATGTGTCACTTACCATGACCAGAGAATTTCACTATGTGTGGTCAAAGTTGACAACTCATAATACAAGTAACAAATGGCATAAGGGAAAAACAATGATTTGAGAATACTAGGTATCGTCTCGTAAGTACAAAGACCATCAATAAGCATTAGCACGGTGTGGTTACCCTTCACAGTGACCAACGAAAGTAGGCATATGTCGTTGACCATGACGAAAAGAATTTCACTATTTGTGGTCAACATTGACAACTCATAACACGAGTCACAAATGGTACAAGGGAGAAACAATTATTTGAGAATACTAGTTTTCAAATATAAACTACAAAAATCTTCAATGAAAAGGTGGCACGGTGTGGCTACTATGCACAATGACCAACCAAAGAAGGCATGTGTCTCACTGGTAATGACAAAAGAGTTCCACTGTGTCTGGTCAACGCCGACAACTCATAACACCAGTCCCATATGGCCAGAGGGAGAAACAATGGTTCAAGGTTACTAGTTATCAACTAGCAAGTACAAATATCGTCAATACGTAGTGGCAGTTTGTGGCAACCATGCACAATGACCAACAAAAGTAGGCATGTATCACTTGCCATGATCAAAGAATTCCACAATGATGGGTCAGCATTCTTAACTCATAACACGAGTTGCAAATGATCAGAGGGGGAAACAGTGGCTTGGAAAAACCAGGTATTGACTAGCAAGTACAAAGACCTTCAATAAGTAGTGGCACAGTGCGGCTACCATGTACAATGTCCAGCCAAAGTAAGCATGTGTCACTAATCATGAACAAAGAGTTTCACTATGTGTGGTCAACATTCACAGCTCATAACACAAGTCACAGATGTTCAGAGGATGACAAAATGTTTTGGGAATACTAGTTATCCACTACCAAGTACAAAGACCTTCAATACATAGTGGCACGGGGTGGCAATCATGCACAATGTCCAACCAAAGTAGGCATATGTCACTAACCATGAGCAGTGAATTTCATTATGTATGGTCAACATTAATAACTCATAATACGAGTCACAGAATGCAAGAGGGGGAACCAATGATTTGGGAATACTAGGTATTGTCTAGCAACTAGAAAGACCTTCAATAAGTAGTGGCAGGTTGTGGCTACCATGCACAATGACCAACCAAAGTAGGCATACGTCACTGACCGTGACCAATGAATTTCACTGTGCGTGGTCAACGTTGACAACTCAGAATACGAGTCACAAATCTTAAGACGGGGAAACCATGGTTTGGGAATGTTAGTCATCGACCAGCAAGTACAAAGACCTTCCATTATTAGTGGTACGGTGTGGCTACCATGCACAATGACCAACCAAAGTAGGCATAAGTTGCTTACCATGACCAAATAATTTCACTATGATGGGTCAACGTTTACAACTTATAACATGAGAAATAGATGGTCAGAGGGGGGGGGGGGGGAAATGGTCTGGAAATAGAATTACTTGACTAGCAAGTACAAATACCTTTAATAAGTAGTGGCACGGTCTGGCTACCACATACAGTGACCAACCAAAGTACGCATATGTCACTGATCCTGAGCAAAGAATTTCACTATGTTTGGCCAATGTTGACAACTTAAAACACAAGTCAAGAATGGTCAGAGGAGGAAACAATGGTTTGGATAAACTAGTTACCAACTAGTAAGTACAAAGACCTTCAATACACATTGACACGGTGAGGCTACCATGCATGAAAACCACCCAAAGGAGGCATATGTCACTGACCATGACCAAAGGATTTCATTATGAGTGGCCAACCTACACAACTCATAACACGAGTCATAAATGATTAGAGGGGGGAACAATGCTTTGGGAACAGTAGGTGTTGACTAGCAAGTACAAAGATCTTCAATAAGTAGTGGCACGATGTGGCTACCATGGACAATGACCAACCAAAGTAGGCAGTTGTCACTGACCATGACCAAAGAATATCACCATGTGTGGCCAGCGTTGACAGCTCATAACACGAGCCACAAATGGTCAGAGGGGGAAACAATGGTTTTTAAACACTGGGTATCGTCTACTAAGTACAAAGACCTTCAATGAGTAGTGGCACGGTATGGATACCATGCACAATGACCAACCAAAGTAGACATTTGTCACTGACCATGACCAAAGAATTCCACTATGTGTGGTCAATGTTGACAAATCATAGTATGAGTCACAAATGGTTAGTGCGGGAGACAATGGTTTGGGAATACTGGTTATCAACTAGCAATTACAAAGACCTTCATTAAGTAGTGGCACGGTATGGCTACCATGCACAATAGCCAACGCAAGTAGGCATTTGTCATTGACCATAACCAAAGAATTTCACTTTGTGTCGCCAACATTGACAACTCATAATACAGGTCCAAAATGGTCAGTGGGGGAAACAATAGTTTGGGAATACCAGTTATAAACTAGAAAAAAATAAAGATCTTCAATAATCAGTGGTACGGTGTGGATACCATGCACAATGGCCAACCGAATTAGGCATGTGTCACTAACCATGACAACAAAAAATCACTATGTGTGGTCAACGTTGACAACTTACAACACATGTCACAAATGGTTAGTGAGGGAAATAATGGTTTGGAAATACTAGTTATCGTCTAGCAAGTACAAAGACCTTAAACAAGTTGTGGTACGGCGTGGATACCATAAAAAATGACCAACCAAGTTAGCTATATGTCACCGACTACGACATGTCTGTTCAACGTTGACAACTCATAGCACGAGTCACAAATGGTCAGAGGGGAAAACAATGCTTTGGGAATACTAGGTATTGTCTAGCAAGTACAAAGACTTTCAAAAACTAGTGGCACGGTCTGGCTACCATGCATAATGACCAACCAAAGTAGGCATATGTTAGTAACCACAACCAAAGATCTTTACTATGATGGGTCAATGTTCACAACTCACAATGCAAGTCACAAATGATCAGAGGGGAGAACATTGGTTTGGAAACACTAGGTATTCACTATTAAGACCAAGACCATTAAAAATCATTGGCACAGTGTTGCTAGCATGCACAATAAACAACCAAAGTAGGCATATGACACTGATAATGACCGAACAATGTCGCTATGTGTGGTCAACGTTCACAACTCATAATACAAATACTCAGAGGGGAAACAATGGTTTGGGAATACTTGTTTTCACCTGGCAAGTACAAAGATATTTGAAAAGTAGTGACATGGTGTGACTACCGTGCCCAACGACCAACCAAAGTAGGCATATGTCACTGACTATGACCAGAGAGTTTTACTATGTGTGGTCAACGTTGACAACTCTTTATACGAGTCACAAGTATTCAGAGGGGGAAACAATGGTTTGGGTTTAGTAGGTACTGACTAGCAAGCACAAAGACCTTCAATAAGTAGCGGCACAGTGTGGCTACCATGCACAATGACCAACCAAAGTAGGCATATGTCACTGACCATGACCAAAGAATGCCACTATGGATGGTCAACGTTCACAACTCATGTTAATAGTTTAAAATGGTCAGAGGGGGAAACAATGCTTTGGCCATGTTAGTTATCGACCAGCAAGTACAAAGGTCTTCAATAAGTAGTGGCATGGTGTGGCCACCATGCACAACGGCCATTGAAAGCAGGCATATGTCAATGACTATGACTAAAGAATTCCACTACGATGGGCCAACGTTCACAATTAATAACACGAGTCACAAAAGATTAGAGGGGGAAACCTTGGTTTGGTAACACCAGTTATTGTCTATCAAGTACAAAGATCTTCAATACGTAGTGGCATAGTGTGGCTACCGTGCAGAATGACCAACCAAAGTAGGCATATGTCACTGACCATGACCGAAGAGTTTCAATTTGATGCTTCAACTTTCACAACTCAAAACACGAGTCACAAATGACAAGAGGAAAAAAACATGGTTGGGGAGCACTATGTATCAACTTGCAAGTACAGCGATCTTCAATAGACAGTGGCACAGCGTGGCTACCATACACAATGACAAACCAAAGTAGGCATGTAACACTGACCATGACCAAAGAATTTCACTATGGTGGTCAACGTTTACAGCTCATAATACAAGTCACAAATGGTCAGAGGAGAACACAATGGTCTGGAAATACCGGTTATCAACTAGAAAATACAATGAAATTCAACAAGTAGTGGCACGGTGTGGCTACCATGCACATTGACCAACCAATGTAGGCATATATCATTGACCATGACCAGAGAATTTCACTAGGTGTGGCCAGCGTTGAAAACTCATAACACAAGTCACAAATGATCAGAGGGGAGAACGATAGCTTGGGAATACTAGGTATCGTCAATAAAGTGCAAAAACCTTCAATAAGTAGTGACACAGTGTTGCTACCATGCACGATGACCAACCAAAGTATGCACATGCCACTGACCATGCCCACAGAAACTCACTAGGTGTGGCCAACGTTGACAACTCATAACACAAGTCACAAAAGGTTAGAGGGGGAAAGAATGGATTGGAGATACTAGTTCTTGTCTAGCAAGTACCAAGATCTTCAATAAGTGGTGGCAAGGTGTGGCTACCAGGCACAATGACCAACCAAAGTACGCATTTATCACTGACCATGACAAATGAATTTCACTATGATGGGTCAACATTCACAATTCATAATGCAAGTCACAAATGTTCAGAGGGGGAAACAATGGTTTGGGAACACTAGGTTTTGACTAGAAAGCACAAACACCTTTTATATGTAGTGGCACGTAGTGGCTACCATGCACAATGACCAACCAAAGTGGGCATTTATCACTTACCATGACCAAAGAATTTCACTATGTGTGGTCAATATTGACAACTTACAATACAAGTTACAAATGGTCGGAGGGGGAAGCAATGGCCTGGAAACACAGGGCATAAACTAGCAAATACAAAGACCTTTAACAAATAGCGGAATCTTGTGGCTACCATGCACAATGACCAACCAAAGTAAGCATGTGTCACTGGCCATGACCAAACAATACCACTATGTGTGGTCGACGTTGAAAACCCATAATACCAGTCAAAAATGGTCATAGATGCAAACAATGGTATGGAAACACTAGGTATCGACTAGCAAGTACAAAGATCTTCAATAGGTAGTGGCACGGTGTGGCTACTGTACACAATGACCAGCCAAAGTAGGAATATGTCACTTAGCCTGCCCAAAGCATCTCACTATGATGGGTCAACGTTGACAACTCACAATACGAGTCACAACTGGTTAAAAGGGGAAACAATGGTTTGGATCCACTGATTATCAAATAGCAAGTACAAAGATCTTCAATAGCTAGTGGCACGATGTGGCTACCATGCACAATGACCAACCAAAGAAGGCATTTGACACTGACCATGAACGAAGTGTTTCACTTTATGTGGTAAATGTTGACAACCCATAACACGAGTCACAAATGGTCTGATGGAGAAACAATGGTTTGGGCACACTATGTATCAACTACCAAGTACAAAGACCTTCAATACAAAGTGGTACAGTGTTGCTATCATACACAATGACCAACAAAAGTATGCATATGTCACTAACCACGATCAAAGAGTTTTACTGTGTGCCTCCAACATTGACAGCCCATAACAAAATTCACAAATGGTCAGAGGGGGAAACAATGGTTTGGGAACACTGGGTATCAAATAGAAATTACAAAGACCTTCACTAAGTAGTGGCACGGTATGGCTACCATGCACAATGAACAACCAAAGTAGGCACATGTCTCCGACCATGACCAAAGAATTTTACTGTGTGTGGTCAACGTTGACAACCTATAATACGCGTCACAAATAGTCAGAGGGGGAAACACTGGTTTGGAAATACTAGTTATCAACTAGCAAGTACAAAGACCTTCAGTAAGTAGTGGCATGGTGTGGCAAACATGCACAATGACCAACCAAATCAGGCACATGTCACTGACGATGACCAAATAATTTCATTGTGTGATCAACGTTGACAACTCATGATACAAGTTATAAATGGTCAGAGGGGGTAAGAATGGTTTGGAAACACCAGGTTTCATCTAGCAAGTACAAAGTCCTTCTATGTGTAGTGTGGCTACTGTGCACAATGACCAACCAAAGTATGCATATGTCACTTATCATGACCAAAGAATCCCACTATGTGTGGTCAATATTGACAAATCATAACACGAGTCACACCTGGTAAGAAGGGGAAACAATGGTTTGGGAATACTAGGTATTTTGTATCAAGTACAAAGACCTTCAATGAGTGGTGGCACGGTGTGGTTACCGTTCACACTGACCAAACGGATTATGCATATGTCACTGAACATGACCAGAGAAGTTCACTGTGTGGTCAACGTTGACAGCTCATAACACGAGTCACACATGGTCAGATGGGGAAATAATGCCTTGGAAATACTAGTTATCAACAAGACAGTACAAAGACTTTCAGTAAGTAGTGGCACGGTGTGGTTACCATGCACAATGACTAACCAAAGTAGGCATATGTCATTGATCATGACCGAAGAATGTTTGTGCGTGTGGTCAACATAGAAAACTCACATTATGATTAAAAAATGTTCAGAGGATGAAACAATGGTTTGGGAATACTATGTATTGTCTAACAAGTATGAACACCTTTAGTAAGTAGTGGCACGGTGTCACTACCATGCACAATGACCAACCAAAGTAGGCACGTGTCACTGATCATGACCAAAGAATTTCACTATGTGTGGTCAACGTTGACAACTCATAATACGAGTCAATAATGGCTAGAGGGGGACCAATGGTTTGGAAACACTAGGTATCATCTAGAAAGTACAAAGAACTTCAGTAAGTAGGGGCACGGTGTGGTTACCATGCACAATGACCCACCAAAGTAGGCATATGTCACTGACCGAAAGAATTTCACTATGATGGGTCTAAGTTGAAATCTCATCATACGAGTCACAAATGTTCAGAGGGGGAAACAATGGTTTGTAAATAATAGTTATCAACTAGTTAATACAAAGATCTTCAATAATTAGTGGCACAATGTGGCTACTATGCACTCTGACCAACCAACGTAGGCAAGAGTTTCCTTTTTGTGGTTAATGTTCATAACTCACAATAGGAGTCAAAAATGGTCTGAAGGGAAACACTGGTTTGGAAACACTAAGTATCAACTAGCAAATACAAAGAACTTCAATACACAGTGTCACGGTGTGGCTATCATACACAATGACCAACCAAAGCATTCATATGTCATTGACAATGACCAAAGAATTTCACTATGTACAGCCAACTTCGTGAGCCTATAACACAAGCCACAAATGGTCAAAGGGGGAAACAATGGTTTGGGAATATTTTTTATCAAATAGGAGGTGGAACAACCTTCAACAAGTAGTGGAATGGTGTGGTTACCATGCACAATGAACAACCAAAGTAGGCACATGTCACTGACCATGACCAATGAATTTCACTTTGTGTAGTTAACGTTGACAACTCATAAAACGAGTCATGAATGGTCAGAGGTGTAAAGAATTATTTGAAAACACTAGGTATTGTCTAGCAAGTACAAAGACCTTCAATAAGTATGGCACGGTGTGGCTACCGTGCAAACTGATCAACCAAGGTATGCATGTGTCACTTACCATAACCAAATGATTCCACTATGTGTGGTCCATATTGACAGCTCATAACACAAGTCACAAATGGTAAGAGGGGAAAATAATGGTTTGGGAATACTTGGTATTGTCTAGCAAGTACAAATAACTTCAATAAGTAGTGGCACAGTGTGGTTACCATGCACAATGACCAACCAAAGTAGGCATATGTCACTGACCATGACCAAAGAATTTCAGTGTGTGTGGTCAACGTTGACAACTCATGTTATGAGTCACAAATGGTCAGAGGGGGAAACAATGGTTTGAAAATTCCAGTTATTGTCTACCAAGTACAAAGACCTTTGATAAGTAGAGGCACAGTGTGGCTACCATGTACAATGACCAACCAGTATAGGCATATGTCACTGACCATGACCAAAGAATTTCACGATGATGGGTCAACATTCACAACTCATAACACAAGTCACAAATGATTAGATGGGGAAACAATAGTTTTGAAACACAAGTTATTGACAAGCAAGTACAAAGATCTTCATTAAGTAGTGCCACGGTGTGGCTACCATTCACAATGACTGACCAAAGTTAGCACATGACACTGACCATGGCCAAAGAATCTCACTATGATGGGCAAAATATTCACAGCTTGTAATACAAGTCACAAATAGTCAGAGGGGGAAACAATGGTTTAGAAATATCAACTAGAAAGTGCAAAGACATTCAAGTAGTTTCCCGGGGTGGCTACCATGCACAATGACCAACCAAAGTAGGTATATGGCACTGACCATGACCAAAGAATTATACTATGTGTGGTCAGCGTTGACAACTCATAATACGAGTCACAAATATTCGAAGGGAGAAACAATGGTTTACAAATACTAGGTATCAACTAGAAAATATGAAGATCTTTGATATGTAGTGGCATGGTGTGGCTACCATGCACAATGACCAACCAAAGTAGGCATATGTCACTGATCATGACCAAAGAGCTTGACTCTGTGTGTACAACATTGACAACTCATAACACAAGTCACAATTTTTCAGATAGGGAGACAATGGGTCGGGATCACTAATTGTTGAATAGAAAGTACAAATACCTTCAATAAGTAGTGGCACAGTGTAGCTACCGTGCACAGTGACCAACCAAAACATGCATATGTCTCTGATCATGACCAAAGAGTTTGATTATCAGTGCTCAACGTTGACAACTCATAACACGATTAAAACATGGTCAGAGGGGGAAACAATGATTTTCTAACACTTGTTCTTGATCAGCAAGCACAAAGATCTTCAATAAGTGGTGGCACGGTGTGGCTACCATGCACAATGACCAACCAAAGTAGGCATATGTCAGTGACCATGACCACAGAATTCCACTATGATGGGTCAACGTTGACAACTCACAATACTGGTCACATTGGTTAGGGGATACTAGTTATCAACTAGAAAGCTGAAATATCTTCAATACGTAGTGGCACAGTGTGGCGAACATGCACAAAGTAGGCATATGCCCCTGATCATGACCAAACAATTACACTATGTGTGGTCAACGTTGACAACTCATACTACAAGTCACAAATGGTATGAGGCGGAAACAATGGTTTGGGAATACTATGTATCAGCTAGCAAGTACAAAGACCTTCAATAAGTAGTGGAACTGTGTGGCTACCATACACAATTACGAACCAAACTAGGCATATGTCAGTGACCATGGCCAAAGAATTTCACTATGTGTGGTCAACGTCCACAACTCATAATACAATTCAAAAATGGTCAGAGGTTGAAACAATGGTTGGGAATAGCAGGTTTTGACTAGCAAATACAAAGTCCTTATAGAAGTAGTGGCACGGTGTGGCTACTATGCACAATGACTAAACAAAGTAGGCATATGTCACTGACCATGACCAAAGAACTTCACTATGATGGGTCAACATCATAACTCATAGTAGAAGTCACAAATCGTCATGGGGGAAACCAATGATTTGGGAATAATGCTTAGCAATTAGGAAGTAAAGAGCCCTTCAACAAGTAGTGGCACGGTGTGGCTACCATTCACAATGACCAACCAAAGCAAGCATTTGTCTCTGACCATGAACAAAGAATTCCACTATGTGTGGTCAATGTTGACAACTCATAATACGAGTCACAAATAGTAAGAGGAGTTAAAAATGGTATGGGAATACTAGTCTTCAACTAGCAAGTACAAATACCTTGAATAAGTAGTGACACGGTGTGCCAACCATGCACAATGACCAACCAAAGTAGGCATATGTCACTACCCACGACCAAAGAATTCCACAATTTGTGACCAACGATGACAACTCTCAAGCATAATGACCACTCAAAGAAGGCAAATGTCACTGCCCATGACCAAAGAATTTCATTTCAATGGGTCAATGTTCACAAATCACAATACAAGTCACGAATAGTCAGAGGGTGAACCGATTGTTTGGGAATACTAGTTATGTATTGGCAAGTACAAGACCCTTCAATAAGTAGTAGCACAATGTGGCTACCATACACAATTACCAACCAGAGTAGGCATTCTTCACTGATCATGACCAAAGAGTTCCACTAAGTGTGGTCAATGTTGACAACTCATAATATGAGTCACAAATGGTAAGCGGAGGAAACAATGCTTTGGGAATGCTTATTATCAACTAGAAAGTGCAAAGACCTTCAATAATTAGTGGCATGGTGTGGCTACCATACACAATGACCAACCAAGCTAGGCATATGTCACTGACCATGAGCAGAGAATTTCACCATGTGTGGCCAACATTGACAGCTCCCAACACGAGTCACAAATGGTAATAGTGGGAAACAATGGTTTCGGAATACAAGTTATCAAATAGCAAGTACAACAACCTGTAATTAGTAGTGGCATGGTGTGGCTACCATGCACAATGACAAACCAAAGTAAGCATATGTGACCGATCATGAACAAAGAATTTCACTATGTGTGGCCAAGGTTGAAAATCCACAATACAAGTCACAAATGGTAAGAGATGGAAACAATGGTTTGGGAACACTAGGTATCAACTAGCAAGTACAAAGGCTTCCAATAAGTAGTGGCACGGTGTGCCTATTTTGCAAAATGATAAACAAAAGTAGGCATGTGCCACTGACCATGACCAAACAATGTCACTATGTGTGGTCAACGTTCACATCTTATAACACAAGTCACAAATAGTTAGAGGGGGAAACAATGGTTTGGAAATACCATCTATTGAATAGCAAGTACAAAAAAATTTAACACGTAGTGGCATGGATTAGCTACCATGCACATTGACCATCCAAAGTAGGCATATGTCACTGACCATTACCAAAAAATTCTGTTATGATGGGTCAACGTCCACAACTCAAAAAACAAGTCACGAATGGTCAGAGGGGGAAGTAATGGTTTAGGAATACTAGTTATCAACTAGCAAGTACAAAGATCTCCAATAAGTAGTGGCACGGTGTGGCTACCATGCACAACAACCAACCAAAGTAGGCACATGACACTGACCACGACCAAAGAATCTCACTACGATAGGTCTCCGTTCACAACTCAGAATACAAGTGACAAATGGTCAGAGGGGGAAACAATGTTTTGGAAATATCTGATATAAGCTAGGAAGTACAAAGACATTCAATAAGTAATGGCACAATGTGACTACCATGCATAATGACCAACCAAAGTAGGCAAATTTCACTAACCATGACCAGAGAATCTCACTATGTGTTGTCAACGTTGACAACTCATAATACGAGTCACAAATGGGCAAGTAGTGGCACGGTGTGGCTACCATGTACAATCAACAACCAAAGCAGGCATACATCACTAACCATTACCAAAGAAATCCTCTATGATGGGTCAACGTTCACAACTCATAAGACAAGTCACAATTGGTTAGAGGTGGAAAAAATGATTTGGAAACATGAGATATCGACTAGCAGGTGCAAAGACCTTTAATGAGCAGTGGCACGGTGTGGCTATCATGCACAATGAACAACCAAAGTAGGCATATGACACTGATCATGACCAAAGAATGTCACTGTGTTTGGTCAATGTTCACAACTCATAACAAAAATCACAAACATTCACAGGGGGAAACAATGGTTTGGGAATACTAGTTATCGACTAGCAAGTACAAACATCTTCAATAAGTAGTAACATGGTGTGGCTTCAATGCACAATGACCAACCAAAGTAGGCATATGTCACTGACCATGACAAAAGAATTTCACTATGACGGGTCAACGTTCACAACTCATAACACAAGTCACAAATAACTAAAGGGGTAAGCAATTTCTTGGAAAAACTAGTTATCATCTAGCAAGTACAAATATCTTCAATACGAAGTGGCACGGTGTGGCTACCATGCACAATGACAAACCAAAGTAGGCATATGTCACTGACCATGACCAAAGAATTTCAGTATGATGGGTCAACATTCAAAACTCATGACACAAGTCACAAATGATAAGAGGGGGGAAAATGTTTTGGAGATAAGACTTATGGAATAGCAAGTACAACAATATTCCATTAAGTAGTGGCACCGTGTGGCTACCATGCACAACGACTAATCAAAGTAGTAACATGACACTGACCATGAGAAAAGAATTTCACTATGATGGGTCAATGTTCACAACTCATACTGTTGGCCTGAGGGTGAGTGTGCACCCTGGAGGGTCCCTAGCAGTGGCTGGTTCACACCACCAACTGTTTTTGTAGAGACTGAAACCGTGGAGGCAACTGGTTCCAAGGATGGCAGAAAACTGGTCAGAGAGTGAGGCAATAGTTTTGGCCTCAATTTACTGGGAATGAACACTTGATCAAGGCCCACAAGCAGTGGAATTTTACAGCCACTGATCTAAGCTTTCTAGAACACCAAAGCATGCCAGATTTGTAGCTTCCTAGCAGATTCTATGGCTTCTAGAGTAGCCCCTGGTAGGCTGTCCCTTTCCCACCTAGGAAGGCATCCCTTCCTTCCTCTAGAAGCTTCTTCCCCTTCCTAGATTCCTCAGCTTGCTTCTAGTAGGAGGGGAGGTATCCAGAAGGCCAAGACACCTTTAGATGCCTTGTAGGACAAGTCACCCCTTCTAGAAGGTGTGCCACCTTCCTGGACCCTCACCTGGCCTTCTAGAACCTTAAGGAGGAATTCTCGAGTTTGAGCTAGCTTCGGAGCATCTTTTTTTCACCTCCCTTGAGGCAGGGCAGAAATTGATCTTGTGGGACTTAAACCCGGGCCCTTGCCTCTACAGGTGGACACCACTAATCACTAAGCCACCTTGGCTTGTCTTTTTGGTGTTCCTTTTTGGAGTCACTCCTGCCATGGTGAGGAGCATTTATCCAACACATACTACAAGTCACAAATGGTCGGAGGGGGCATCAATGGCTTGAAAATATCAGTTATGAACTAGAAAGTACAAAGAAAAGTGGTGGCACGGTGTGGCAACCATGCACAATGACCAACCAAAGTAGGCATATGTCACTGACCATGACCAGATATTTCTTCTTTGTGTAGTCAATGTTGACAACTCATAATACGAGTCACAAATGGCCAGAGGGGAAAGAAATTATTTGGGAATAGTAGGTATCATCTAGCAAGTACAAATGCATTCAATAAGTAGTGGCACGGTGTGGCTACCATGCATACTTACCAACCAAATAAGGCATATGTTACTGACCACTACCAAAGAATTTTACTTTGATGGGTCAATGTTCAGAACTCAAAATGCAAGTTACAAATGTTCAGAGGGGAGAGAAATGGTTTGGAAACACTAGGACTAGACTAGCAAGTACAAAGACCTTTAACAAGTAGTGGCATGGTATGGGTAGCATGCACAATAAACCGAAGTAGGCATGTGACACTGATCATGACAGAACAAAATCACTATGTGTGGTCAACGTTCACAACTGATAATACAAGTCACAAATAGTCAGAGGGGGAAACAATGGTTTGGGAATACTTGTTATTGTTTAGCAAGTACGAAGATCTTCAAAAAGTAGTGACATGGTGTGGCTACCGCTCACAATGACCAACCAAAGTACGTATATGTCACTGGCCATGACCACGGAAGTATACTATGTGTGGTCAACGTTGACAACTCTTTATCCACGTCACAAATGGTCAGAGGGGGAAACAATGGTTTCATTTTAGTAGATATTGACTAGCAGGTAAAAAGACCTTTAATAAGTAGTGGCACAGTGTGGCTACCATGCACAATGACGAACCAAAGTAGGCACATGACACTGACCATGACCAAAGAATGTCACCATGGGTAGTCAACATTCACAACTCATACTAAAACTCAAAAATGGTGAGAGGGGGAAACAATGGTTTGGGAATATTAGTTATGGACTAGCAAGTACAAAGGTCTTCAATAAGTAGTGGTACGGTGTGGCTACCATGCACAACGACCATTGAAAGCAGGCATGTGTCACTGACTATGACTAAAGAATTTCACTATGGTGGGTCAACGTTCACAATTCATAACAGGAGTCACAAATGATTAGAGGGGGAAACAATGCTTTGGTAACGCTATTTATTGTCCAGAAAGTACAAACATCTTCAATACGTATTGGCACGGTGTGGCTACCATGCACAATGACCAACCAACCTAGGCATATGTCACTGACCATGACCAAATAATTACACTATTATGGGTCGAATTTCACAAATCAAAACACGATTCACAAATGATTGGAGGAAAAAAAATGGTTTCCGAACACTAGTTATCGACTTGCAAGTACAACAATCTTAAACGAAAAGTGGCACAGTGTGGCTACTATGCACAATGATCAACCAAAGTAGGCATATGACACTGACCATGAGCAAAGAATTTCACTGTGATGGGTCAACGTTCACAGCTCATAATACAAGACACAAATGTTCAGAGGAGGGAACAATGGTTCGGAAAGACCAGTTATCAACTAGCAAGTACAAAGAATTTCAACAAGTAGTGGCATGGTGTGGCTGCCATGCATATAGACCAACCAATGTAGGAATCTGCCAGTGACCATGACCAGAGAATTTCACCAGGTGTGGCCAACATTGAAGACTCATAATACGAGCCACAAATGATCAGAGGGAAAAGAATAGTTTGGGAATACTAGGTATCATCTAGCAAGTGTAAAGACCTTCTGTAAGTAGTGACACAGTGTGGCTACTGTGCACAATGACCAACCAAACTATGCAAATGTCAATGACCATGCCCAAAGAAACTCACTAGGTGTGGCCAACGTTGACAACTCATAACACAAGTCATAAATGGTCAAAGGGGGAAACAATGGTTTGGAGATAATAGTTATTGCATAGAAAGTACAAATATCTCAAACATGCAGTGGCAAGGTGTGGCTACCATGCAAAATGACCAACCAAAGTATGCATTTGTCACTGACCATGACCAAAGAATTTCACTTTGATGGGTTAACGTTCACAATTCATAACACAAGTCACAAATGGTGAGAGGGGGGAAAATGGTTTGGGAACACTAGGTATCAAATAGAAAGCACAAAGACCTTTGATATGTAGTGGCACGTAGAGGCTACCATGCACAATGACCAACCAAAGTAAGCATTTGTCACTGACCATGACCAAAGAATTTCACTATTTGTGGTCAACGTTGACAACTCATAATACAAGTTACAAATGGTCGGAGGGGGAAGCAATGTTTGCAAAACACTAGGCAAAAACTAGCAAGTACAAATACCTTTAATAAATAGTGGCACTGTGTGGCTACCATGCACAATGACCAACCAAAGTAAACATATGTTACTGGCCATGACCAGACAATACCACTATGTGTGGTCGACGTTGACAACTCATAATACCAGTCACAAATGGTCATGGAGGGAAACAATGGTTTATAGACCCTAGGTATTGACTAGCAAGTACAAAGATCTTCAAGGGGTAGTGGAACAATATGGCTACCGTACACAATAACCAACCAAAGTAGGCATATGTTACTGACCATGCCCAAAGAATTTCACTATGATGGGTCAACGTTGACAACTCACAATACGAGTGAAGAATGGTTGAAGGGGGAAAAGATGGTTTTGAAACACTGATTATCAACTAGAAAGTAATAGATCTTCAATAAGTAGTGGCACGGTGTGGCTACCATGTACAATGACCAACAAATGTAGGCATATGACACTGACCATGACCAAAAGCGTTTCACTTTATGTGGTCAACGTTGACAACCCATAGTACGAGTCACAAATGGTCTGAGGGGGAAAACATGCTTTGGGAACGCAAGGTATTGAATAGAAAGTGAAAATACCTTCAATACATAGTGGTACAGTGTGGCTATCATACATAAGTATCCATATGTCACTGACCATGACCAAAGAATTTCACTATGTGCAGCCAATGTTGACACCCCATAACACAACTGACAAATGGTCAGAGGGGGAAACAATGGTTTGGGAATACTATTTCTTAAATAGAAAGCACAAATACCTTTTGTAAGTAGTGGCACGGTGTGTCTCCCATGCACATGGAACAACCAAAGTACGCACATGTCACTAACCATGACCAAAGAATTCACTGTGTGTGGTCAACGTTGACAGCTTACAATACGAGTCACAAACGGTCAGAGGGGGAAACAATGGTTTGTAATTACTAGTCATAGAATAGCAAGTAAGAATACCTTCAATAAGAAGTGGCATAGTGTGGCAACCATGCACAATGACAAACCAAATTAGGCACATGTCACTTTCGATGACCAAAGAATTTCACTCAGTATGGTCAACATTGAAAACTCACAACACGAGTCATAAATGGTCAGAGGGGGTAAGAATGGTTTGAAAACACTAGGTATCATCTAGAAAGTACAAAGGCCTTCAATATGTAGTGGAATGGTGTGGATACTGTGCACAATGAACAACCAAAGTATGCATATGTCACTTATCATGACCAAAGAATTCCACTATGTGTGGTCAATACTGACAACTCATAACATGAGTCACAAATGGTAAGAGGGGGAAACAATGGTTTGGGAATACTAGGTATTGTATAGCAAGTACAAAGACCTTCAATATGTGGTGGCACGGTGTGGTTACCATGCACACTGACCAACCAAAGTCTGCATGTCAGTGAACATGACAAGCGATTTTTCACTTTGTGTGGTAAATGTTGACAACTCATAATACGAGTCACACATGGTCAGATGGGGAAACAATGCTTTGGGAATAATAGATATCAACTAGAAAGTACAAATAATTTTAGTAAGTAGTGGCACGGTGTGGTTACCATGCACAATGACCAACCAAAGTAGGCATATGTCACTGATCATGACCAAAGCATTTAGGTGCGTGTGGTCAATATTGACAACTTATACTATGAGTCACAAATGGTCAAAAGGGGAAACAATAGTTTACGAATACTAGGTATTGTCTAGCAAGTATAAAGACCTTTGATAAGTAGTGGCATGGTGTCGCTACCATGCACAATGACCAACCAAAGTAGGCACGTGTCACTGATCATGACCAACGCATTTCACTATGTCTGGTCAGCGTTGACAACTCATAATACGATTCAATAGTGGCTATAGGGGGACTAATGGTTTGGAAATACCAGGTATCTTCTAGGAAGTAAAAAGATATTCAATGATTAGTGGAAAGGTGTGGCTACTGTGCACAATGACCAGCCAAAGTAGGCATATTTCCCTGATCATGACCAAAGAATCTCACTATGATGGGTCAACGTTGACATCTCAGAATACGAGTCACAAATGTTCAGAGGGAGAAACAATGGTTGGTAAACACTTGTTATCAACTAGTAAGTACAAATATCTTAAATAATTAGTGGCACGGTGTGGCTACCATGCACAATGACCAACCAAAGTAGGCATATTGCACTGACCATGCTAAAGAGTTTATTTTTTTGTGGTCAATGTTCAGAACTCATTATACGAGTCACAAATGGACTGAGGGGGAAACAATGGTTTGGGAACACTGGGTATCAACTAGCAAGTACAAAGAACTTCAATACATAGTGTCATGGTGTAGCATATCATACACAATGACAGACCAAAAAATGCATATGTCACTGGCCACGACGAAAGAATTTCACTACGTACCGCCAACGTTGACAACCTATAACACAAGCCACAAATGGTCAGAGGGGGAAACAATGATTTGGGAATACTACTTATCAATTAGCACGTACAAAGACCTTCCATAAGTAGTGGCATGGTGTGGCTACCATGCACAATGAACAACCAAAGTAGGCACATGCCACTGACCATGACCAAAGAATTATATTGTGTGTGGTCAACGTTGACAACTCATAATACGAGTCAGAAATGGTCAGAGGGGGAAAAATGGTTTGGATATACTAGTTATCAACTAGCAATTACAAAGATCTTTAATGAGTAGTGGCATGGTGTGGCAACCATGCACAATGTCCAACCAAATTAGGCACATGTCACTGACCATGACCAAAGAATTTCACTGTGTGTGGTCAACGTTGACAACTCGTCATACGAGTCATAAATGGTCAGAAGGTAAAAGAATGATTTGGAAACACTGGGTATCATCTAGCAAGCAGAAAGTGTTATGTGTTAACACATAACACTTGGTCTCTCCTGTTATGTGTTAGCCCTAGCCACACATAGTGGAATTCTTTGGTCATGGTCAGTGACATAGGCCTGCCATGGTTGGTCATTGTGCATAGTAGTTACACCATGCCATTACTTATTGAAGGTTTTTTTACTTGCTAGTCGATACCTAGTGTTCCCAAACCATTGTTGTCCCGTCTGACCATTTGTGACTCGTGTTATCAGTTGTCAACATTTACCACACATAGTGAAATTCTTTGGTCATGATTATTGACAAATCCCTACTTTGGTTGGTCATTGTATACTTTGCCAACACTTATTCAAGGTCTTTGTACTTGCTAGTTAATGACTGGTATTTCCAAGCCATTGTATCCTTCTCTGACCATTTGTGAGTTGTATTTTGGGTTGTTAAAAATGACCACACATAGTGGAATTTGTTGGTCATGGTCAGTGACATATGTCTACTTTGGTTGGTTATTGTGCGTGGTAGCCAAACCGTGCCATACTTATTGAAGGTATTTGTACTTGCTAGTTCATAACAAGTATTTCCAAACCATAGTTTCGGCCTCTGACCATTTGTGATTTGTAATTTGAGTTGTCAGCATTGACCATCCATAGTGACATTCTCTGGTTATGATCTGTGACATATGCCTGCTTTGGTTGATCATTGTGCATAGTTGCCACACTGTGCTTCTACATTTTTAAGATCTTTGTACCTGCTAGTCAATAACCAGTAATATCAAACAATTGTTTCCCACGCTGACCATTTGTGACTCGTGTTATGAGTTGTCAGCGTTGGCCACACATATTCAAAGTCTTTTGTCATGGTCAGATACGTATGCCTAATTTGGCTGGTCATTGTGCATGGTAGCCACACCGTGCCACCACTTATTGAAGATATTTGTACTGGCTAGTTGATGACTTGTATTTCCAAACCATTTTTTCCCCCGCTGAACATTTGTGGCTCGTGTTATGAGTTGTCAATGTTGACCACACACATTGGAATCCTTTGGTCATGGTCAGTGGCATATGCTTACTTTTGTTGGTCATTGTGCATGGTAGCCACGCTGTGCCACTACTAATTGAAGATCTCTGTACTTGCTGGTTGATACCTACTATTCCTTAAACGTTGTTTCCCCATCTAACCATTTGTGACTTGTATCATGAGTTGTCAACATTGACCACACATGAGGTATGGTTAATTGAGGCCATTCATACACTGGTTTTTTAGTGTGTCCCTTGAGTGTGCTCTCTCCTAAGGTAGTGCTGTGCACCAATCCCATACAAAAATTCCTCAATTTATGGAAAGAGTGTACCTTTGTCCATTGCTGTAAGAAAATGTCACTGTTCGGGCGGATGTGAGTGCGTGGGGCTAGCGTATGTGACAAATGTACTCATTTTCCATACAAAAATACACTAATTGTACACAAAGTGTGTTTATTTGTATCATCTGTCAATGCACTTCTTGAGGGCACTAGTCTTGAGTCTTTGTACCAAGTGCATTTTTGTCTCATGTGGTCAGTAAAAGTTTCTTATAGGAGGAGGGCTAGTGCGTGGGGCTACTGTATGTGACGAGTGCGCTCATCATCCATACAAAAATACACTCAAGGTGCACTGAGTATATCATTTTCTCTCATTTGTCAATGCACTTCTTGAGCGCACTAGTATTGAGTGCATTCACCAAGTGTATTTTTTGTCTCACAGGGAGAGTAAACATTTCTTATGGGAGGGGGTCCAATTCATGGGACTAGTGTATGTGGCGAGTGCGCTCATCATCCATACAAAAAAACACTAACACCACATTCAGTGTGCTTATTTGTCTCATGTGTCCAAGCACTCCTTATCTTCTTGTCTTATGTGGCCAAACAAGGGGTCCTGGGGTCCTTCTAAGTAAGGACCCCAGTACGTGGGGCTAGTGTATGTGGAGAGTACGCTCACTCATTTTATGAAAGTACACTAATAGCGCACTCAGTGCACTAATTTGTCTCTTGTGTCCAACCACACCTCCTGCTTTTTACTATATGACCAAATGATTCTCTTCTTATAAGAACTCCTGTGCGTGGGGCTAGTGTGTGTGGCAAGTACGCTTAGTCATCGTACAAAAATACACTAAGAGCGCACTCTGTGCGTTAATTTGTCTCATATGTGCAATTACACCTTGAATACTGTTTTGTATGGCCCATGAATAACTCTTTAGGAAGGAACTTGATGAGGTATAACTTCAACTTTTTTTTTTTGTAACAGTGTGGGTTTCTATGCATTTCGAGGGTCAATTGTTGAGTGGTTGACATATTGACCTGTTGTAAGGACAGCATCGTATCTTCATACTGATAAAAAAATCATTACCAGCTTACAGTATGATTAATGTGGTTTTTGCAGGCTCTTACAGGTGAAAGTTTATGTACGAAGTAGAGATGTCCAATTACTTACTTTGTGCTATTCCTGTAGTCAAATTCGAATGTAAGCTACGGATCCCGTTGGTTCTTTTCCCTATCTTGTTCGTCCGCCTGAGACATCCAGTTGATCTCTCTGAGCAGTTTTTCATGTTTACTTGACGGCCGTCTACATGCCGACGACAGATTAATGTCATTTTTTGCCGATGCTTCTGTCATGGCCGGCGGTTCCTCAACTGATTCTTCGCATCACTCCTTGGAGGATGGTCCAGAGATGGCCCCGGTGTACGGGGTTAGTGCATGTGGCGAGTGCGCTTGAAAAGAGTGTGAAAGTGCACTTATCACACACTTAGTGTGCGCAAGCCTCATTCCAAAATGGCTGCATCGTGGGGATTAATCTTGCCTTTCAGAGTGCAAACCATCGATTTTTGCAACCTGAACTCAACGTCGGAATACCAAAAACCTAGTTGCAGCAAGGTTTGCGAGTAGCAATAGAAAATGATGCATACAGTCCTGTTCTGTGCATTATCGAATATCCTTTGTGGTGTTACAACGAACTCTTGCAAAATTTGAAAGTTTGAAATACGATATCATCTATCAACGACCTTCCAATGGAAAGAAAAGTCAAATCAATTTTTGAATCAAAGAGGAAACAAAGCCACGATGTGTTTGCTCTCAAGCAAAAGTCAAAAGCCTCTCTTGACAAATTGTTTAGGAATGCATTCAACAACAATCAATATATATTTGAAGAAGTCTCTGGTTTACATGTTCCGGTTTCACTCATCGCTAATGACAGAAAGCGGAAACTATTTACTGGACTTGACGGAACGGTTCCTCAACAATTGTAGTTCTTTGCCTTGATAGGAATAACTGCTGCTCTCCGAAACGACAAAGCAATTCACATGCAGAATGTTTTGCTCATCCTTAAGGGGTGGTTGACTTTGCAAACTCGATAACTCTCTCAAGTACTGCCGCAAACATACCTCTGTTGATTACGGATGAAAACTTTACAGCATATCACACTGAGAGTGTGATAAGTGAACTTTATCACACAAAGTGATTGCACTAATCCATATACACTATGCCTCGCATTAGGGGGTCTAAGCAACAGCACGAGTTCCTCCTCGGACCTCCGACGGCGATCGGGTCAGTGAAACAACAGCATATCCAGCTTTCTTAGCGCAGATATTGACGAACCTCAATCTCTGACACAAGACGATGACCTGGCAGTCACTCGGTCAGAAAGCATGCCGGTTGTGCTGCATACTCCAAAGCAAAACCTGAACACGTCTCAGATAGGTAACTGACAAGAACTGTTCTGGGTTTTGAGTAAAAAATACTATAATACAAATGTATCGCAATAACAAAAGGTGTGGAATTTTTCAGGTGATGTAAGAAATACTGTGTTTAAAAAAATGTGCTGAAAACACAAAAGAGTAATTACAGGAATATAAAATACTGTAGTGGGAGGTTGACAGTTGCAAGCAAAAAGGAGATCAATGGAGGAAGAGATATATATGTATACATACATATGTATGTAGAGAGAGATAGATAGATAGAGAGAGAGAGAGAGAGAGAGAGAGAGA